>JARGYA010000464.1:0-101460 GCA_029204335.1 Mycena vulgaris
CCTCACGATGAGGTCCTGGAGGGCGTATGTAGCGGAACGCTACGCACACATTCCCTTTACTTATTTCACTTCTCACTACCGTTCGGACTTATTACCTATTTCACTTACTCCACAGCCACCGATCCGAGTATATATACCTGTTACCGAGTTTGTACGAGCTTTGGTCAATCCTACAGCATATTCCTATCAACCCTTGGTCTGACCGCCCAATAATCCCGTGTGTCGAGACCGAACTACTCGCTCTCGTCACATATTACTTATTTCACTTCTCACTACCGTTTCGGACTTATTACCTATTTCACTTACTCCACAGCCACCGATCCGAGTAGATATAACCTGTACCGAGTTTGTACGAGCTTTGGTCAATCCTAACAGCATATTCCTATCAACCCTTGGTCTGACCGCCCAATAATCCCGTGTGTCGAGACCGAACTACTCGCTCTCGTCACATATTACTTATTTCACTTCTCACTACCGTTTCGGACTTATTACCTATTTCACTTACTCCACAGCCACCGATCCGAGTATATATACCTGTACCGAGTTTGTACGAGCTTTGGTCAATCCTACAGCATATTCCTATCAACCCTTGGTCTGACCGCCCAATAATCCCGTGTGTCGAGACCGAACTACTCGCTCTCGTCACAACTCCATTGTATACCCCGAGGGATCTCAATAACTCACCACCGATCAGTTGACAAAATGCAGCCAAGCCCGGGCCCGAGCTGAAGCCCGATCCGATCTGAGCCCACCCCCCAAGTCGGGTCGGGCTCAAGATTTTCGCAAGCCCAAGCCCGCCGCGACCCGACTCAAGTCCGGGATTTACGCCCGACCCGACCCCGACCCGCACATCACTAGGCAGAAACCAAGGCACTAATCGACGACACGTGAGGACTTCAATTTAAAGAGTTAGATTTACTCAATGATAGTGGAGCTTCTGTCGTCGCAGGCGGTTCCGGGTAGCTACTAGACGTCAACGGGAAGTAAGGAAGAGACGAGAGACACTGCAACGATGTAACATTGATCCGGATCAGATCGGGGACTCTGGAGTATTCGTCCGAGAACGTCCGAGTCGTGCAATCGCTCCCTGGAGTCTGTTCGAGAGGTTAACTGTTCGGGTAGGACATTAACAATGCAAATGTAGACCAAGAACAATGCTCACTCGCCGAACCTTCCCGCTTCACGCCTCAAGGAACCCTCGGCCCCGGCAACATCTCCAAAAAAAAATCCCTGAAAGTCCAGCATCCTGCTTCAATACTCAATTCGTTCAACTTGTGCACGAATAAACAAGTCTGGCCCATCGTACCAGAGAGCCGTGTACGCACTTAGATTGTCAAGGAAGTGATCCCTGAAAGCACTTAGCCTGTGCGTGGCCATCCAACGCTCCGTATCCTCCCTGGCATCAATATTCGAGGGAACTGTGAATAAGTACCGTCGAAGAAGGGACTTGAACGACATCCACGAGCCCCGCCCCCGCGGCCGGGGACGAAAGACAACTGAGGCCGCAAGTACGAGGTGCTGTCCATGGCTACCGCGCGTGCGCGTGAGATTCACAAACGCCCATATCGGCCTTGCGGCATCCCAGTCAAATTGGCTCGGATCACACACAGCGCACGACGCAAACACCTGCCGCGATTCGCTGCGTCGTCGGCTTCAGCTGGACCGTAGATGTCACGAAATAAGACTCACTCCTGCGCGCGTGACGCCATGCGGCTCATCGTGGCGTCCACGATCTGCAGACAAAAAAGAAGAGAGTTCCTCCCGACCTTCAATCAGATCAGACTCGGGCTCTAGAGGCTGCTTCGCTCGACGAATATAGTTTCATTCGAAGGTTCAAGATTACTCGAATACAACGGCGGGTGCAGTGCTGTGGAGGGCGGGGGCAAATCAAAGGCGTGCACCGCAACCAAGACGATCTCCCTGCGGGTGTGGAGGTCGCACTTGGACGGGTTGGAGGCCAGGGACTGCGATGCTCTGCGCACGCAGTCAGCGCGGATCGCGTGAAAAGAGACGAGCAGAGCACATATGACACACCTTCACCTCGTCCGCTCCTCCCCTTTATCACCTTCGACGTCCTGCGCACGCGGTGAGCGCGCATCTTGTGTAGAAGAGCGACGAACGTACGTATCCTGCCCTGTTCGAGCTCCGCCTCCGCCTCCGCCTCCGCCGTCCCGCATCCCCTCTCGCATCCCCTCTCGCATCCCTCTCGCACCCACATCCCGCACCCGCACCCGCCCCGCCTCACCACTCGTCGACGTGCAAACCCCCGCCTCACATCACATGCCGCCATCGCGCTCGTCCTCCGCGGCGTGCGCACCTTCGACTCTGCCCGCACGCTCCTCTTGCATGTCCGGCCCGCACCCTCGCCGTGTGCACCACCGTGCGCCGCGCATCATGCGCACCTCTGTGCTCATCCTCCGCGCGCACACCCACACCTCGGTATCCCACCATCCTGCGGGGCGCGGTCGGAATGCAGCGCCGCGCGTGCGTATGCGTATGCATACAACGCGCAGCCCCGCTGTGGTACGAGTGCGAGCGCGGCGACGGGGGCAGGCGGAGGACGGCGAGTGCACAGGATGGGCGGACGCAGTATCCGTATCCGTGAAGCTACACCCCAGGGGTCACCGATTTAGTCACGTGGTGGACCTCTTAGGTACCTTTCGCTGTACTAGTTAAAGGTACCTAAGAGGTCGTCTCCGGCGGAGGGAGACCACACCTTCTATTATGTACTACCATAGCGAGGGCGGGTGCGTGTGTGCTGGCGGCGTGACGCCAGGAGGAGCGGACACGCTTGACACAGGAGGGGCGGGACGGGACGGGATGGGGCGTGGGTTCTGGCACTGGGGCCGAAGAGGAGGGTGTTTGCGCCGCAGGGCGGGGACTAGTACAGGACTGGCGGTGTAGGCGTCGTATCAGCACTGGGGGTGGGTTGGTGGCCGGAGTGCATGGAGCTGGGGACGCTGTGCTGCGCGGAGTTACTTCTCTTACGGGCGGGCGGGTGAGGTCGCAGCCGTGCATGCCAGCATCAACCGTTGAGGGGAGAAGTGGAGGGACAGACGTACGTACTGAGAGTAGGCGCTAGTGCGATTACGAGCGGGGCTCTTCGTGCGTGCAGCGCAAGTGTATCAGATTTGTAGGATCTCCCCATAAGTCGATCGCGGGGATCACAGCCTCTAACACGGCCGGGCGGACAGGAGGCGCGTACTAGCATGGGCCACGGATTGGCGTGTGGGCGCGTGCTGCTGCGGGAGTACAAGTCGCGGTCCTAGCGCGTCTGCGTCAGCGCACATTCTCAGCAGGGCCGGAGGGACGTACTGGACAAGTCACTAATAGCAATGCGCGACGATGAGCACGTATACACAAAGGACGAGGAAAAGATAACGCACTAGATGGCAGAGCGGATCATAATGTAGCCAGCTTGAGTAATATGCCCTCAACTAGCAAAGTCACTGGCGGCCACCGATGGCCACCACTGGTTACCGGCGGCCGTTGGCGGACGCTGATGGGCAGTGTTGTGCGTTGTGTACCACTGGGCTTGACAGATTCCGCCAATCACCACCGAAAATCACCGGACTCCTTTCCTGCGTACATCCACTGGATTCCACCGTAAACTGCTGAGTTCCAACGCAGAATGCTGTATGTGTGTCAGGTCCACACGACCCTTCCCCCATAAGCAAAAACACCATCATGGTGCCATGTTGGCGCCGTTTTTCGGTGCTTTTCGGTGTCTGCCTGTGATTTCCAGTGGTTTTCCTAAGTCTCCATGCGCTGTCGGGCGCATCTTTGTTTCTCGCCCACCATGCCCACTCCAGTTGACGGTCCCCTGTTTAACTTACGGCATCCGAAAGTGATAATTCTTGCTTAACAATGTTTCGACAGCCAAGTGAATGCATTATTGACTCTGTATTCACTGATTTTATCTCAAAAATAAATTAATAGTCGTCTCCTCCACAGTTGAACCACTGGATTATACAGATTTCCGATGGGAACCAGTGGCAACCGGTGGTTGTATGGGGCAGATGGAAGCCGTTGTATCCCAGTGGAAATTCCCGGTGTGTACTGGAGATAGCAGGAAATCAATGGGGAGGTCAGAGACATATATCCACTGAAGTCCGGTGGACAACAATACATTTTGGTGGTCACACACCGCCAACGCAGCCACTGAAATGCATCAGGATGCGGCAAGAATCAGTGTAAACCAGCGGACGAATCGGTCAGATCTGGACCAGTGATATCTGGTGAAACCCAATAGGCATAACGGGGTCTGTACCGTGGGCCAGTGCATTCCACTGGAATCCGTTGCCTCGGCTTTGGACGCCGCCGATACGCGATGCCGACCGATGCCGATCAGCCGGTTGCTAGCTCCGCGTAAATTACTGGCCAGCTTGCCGAGGGTTGTGCCGCTCAGCAGGTTCAGTGTTAATTGATCTTGCGACCGATTCCTATCACCCTCGGAACGGCGTCTCGGCGAGTCGTTGTGAGAAAATGCGTACTGTGGCAACGAGGTCAGTCTTGTCTTTCGACTTCCACCCAGCAGCATAATCGTCCTCATCCGTTCTTCGGTTAGTTCTGTCTCCCTTTCGCTGGCGACTGATGTAGTGCCGCATGCAGCATGCACAGGATTCATACTGTTCTCTATGATAAGCCTTTCGGTCTGGCGATCGATTTATACTGGCCATGCTTCCCAGGCGTAGCGAATCCCAGACAGTGAATATCCATAGTGGAGGGAAATTAGTCGGCTCCAAAGATGATTATTTATCCTGCCCAGGAGGCATGGGAGGCAACGGCAGAGCGAGCGGCGTGCGGGGTCAGGGCGGCGGCGGGAGTGCCGGGGAGGGTCCTAGACTGGACTAGGACATTGGTGCTGAAAATTTCACTGTGAACCTTATGGTCCAGAACTATGGCCGTGCATTGTCTGGTTCTGCGAGGAACTTGCACCACGATACGGGAACAAGGCAAACTTCCTGCAGTGCGTGGTACGCATCGCGGTCCGAGCTTTAGGTAGCCAGGTTACAATTGACTTCGGGTGTATTACTCGAGCGAGCAATAGCCTTTACTGCGACCGTATTTTGACCAATTCGGCTCGCACATTTTCCCGCATGAGACACTGTATGGGGTTTGCAGCTTCAATTCTCGGCGAATTTCTAGGCCCACACACACCCAGGTTGTGGTGTGCTGCACAAGCCCTGCCTGTCATGAGTTGAGCAATGTGCGTAGTTTCAAGGCCAGAGAAATCAAATCAGAATCCAACAGACACCGCCACTGTAGCACCAGATAATGCTGCTGCAGCGCCATGGTCCCGAGATCCACGCCTGCAAGCTAATATAAATTGTTTAACTACTGACTGGCTCTCCATGAAGTCGGAGCGCCTCGCGCGACGTGACGCGACTGATCACATGGCTTTGCAACGTGATACAGCCAGACGGCGACAAACAAAGCCTCCCTTCATATACAGACGACACGCCCCACCAACTGCGACGGCACGACGACGACTGCAAAGACACAAAGCTATACTCTGGAGAACCCCTGCCAGGACAGAAGCGGCCCCATCTAGGGTTCCAGAAGAATTGTGAAGAACACACATAAAGTATGTACTACCACAACAATCGTGTCGCGTCCCTCATAAACATCACAGGTCTGTGGCCTTGTGACTGCTCGCGTCGAAAAGCAACGGACATCCGTTGCTTTTCGGCGCCGACACTCCGCCTCTATCGTCCGTCGAGCGTCGTGTCTTCGTGTGGGCTGCGGTGGGGGAAGTGCGGCACATTTGCTAAACCCGCCTCCAGAGGAGTCTCGGGGAGGGCGCGTACAGTGTAACGACTGTGTGCGCCCACTGTAATTTCTTCGCTGGCCTCTTCTTTACCATCGATCCTCGCGTCTACGCCGCCGCATCGCGCTCGTCTCGACCCCGGGCTTTGCCACCACTGACACACAGCCAAACTCTGATTTTGGGCTCAGGTGAGTCCAGTTCATTCATACCTCGCTCCTTTTCCCTAATTTCTTCGCAACCCTCTTTTGTGCCATTGCCTCCTCGCGTCTCCGCCGCCGCGTTGCGCTCCTCTCGGCCCCGGGCTTTGTCACCACCGACACACAGCCAAACTCTGATTTTGGGGCTCAGGTGAGTCCCGTTCATTCAAACCTTGCTCATTTGCCTTAATTTCTTCACAGACCTCTTCTTTGGCATTGCCTCCTCGCGTCTCTGCCGCCGCATCCCGCTCGTTGCGGCCCCGGGCCTCGCCACCACCCGACTCTGGGCAACACACACCAAACTCAGATTTTGGTGCTCAGTGTGCCCCCACGCCCACTCGCGCCCAGCGCTCAGACTACCAAACACAGTGTCAGCGCCGCGTTCCTCTACTCCCGCAGCCGATGCTGCGCTCCTCAACCGCCTGTGGCCACCGACGCCAACACAGTCTGTGCACTTCCCGAGCGCCGCTGCACCGCCGCACTGTACGCCACCATGACATGTGTGGCCACCTGCTCTGCAATCCTAGGGCTTCCACCCGTCCGGCTTTGTGACGGGTCGACGGGCCGTCACGACGGGACGGGACCCGTCCGTTCAGTACTTCAGTGTCAGGTTTAGACGGCTGGGTACGGGACGGGTGGACCCGTCAACGGGGCACCCGTTACCCGTCTGTCGACGAGTTGACGGGTCAACTAAAGACAGCGTCAACCAACGACGGTAAGTAAAATATAACTAAAAGGAAAATGATAAATTCTAAACAGGACATTTTCTGTGTCTATCTGGGGCAACTAGGGACAACTGAGTTCTGTGGCGCCTAGGGAAGGTGGGGATTACGGCAGGTCTTTCCATCCATCCGCCAGAATGAATTTCAGCTCTGGGAGTAATCTTGTGCTTCCCCAGCTAGAATATAACTAAAAGGAAAATGACAAAATCTAAACAGGTCATTTCTGTGTCTTTTGTGTCAAAATCCCATAACACTTTGCTTTACTCTCAAAGTACCCGCCAAAAACGGCCGTCACCCGTCGACGGACGGGACCCGTCCGTCGCGCTACCTTGGATGTGAGCTTGACGGACGGGTGGGCCCGTCCTGTGCTCAGCGACGACCGTTTTTTTTGCGACGGCCGTCCCGTCGGACAGACGGGTGCAAGCCCTATGCAATCCCCACCCCCAGGCGTATGTGGGGATTTGATACATCATGGCACTGGTGATTGCCTAGGTGCGCTGATGTATCAGGCCTTCTGCTTAGCGTGGCGTCCTGATGTATCAGCACAGTGACTCTCCTGGCTTGTGAACCCACTCTCTGCCCGCGCCCCATCCGTGCGCGTGCCGTCGTCTTGGTCCGTGCATGGGCGCACGCCGCCGTTCCTTGTTGACAGATGTTATGCTACCCTCTGCCTCGCTTCGTCTCCTACCACCCGGCCTCCTGCCCTCACTTGCTGGCACCCTGCGCTCCCCCGGCTTCCCAGCTCATGCCCATTTGTATCATCTACGTGGGCCTCCACTCCAATCCGCTCCATTTGCCCTCACGCGCACTACTGGGACCTCACGCGGCCGCGGCTTCCTGGCGCGGCATCCAATATAAAAGCTTGCCCTTGGGGGCGGGTACGCTCTCCTCCCTGCGCTGCCCTCTCTCGTCTCTCGTGACTCTTCTCCCCTTTGGCGCGCAGCTTCAATTGTCCTCTATCATCCGGAATCATCGATTCGGCGTGCACAAATCCATTTCCGTACCAGCAGCCGCAGCCACCCTCCCTGCTCCTTGTCGTACATGCCCGAGCCTCTCTCACCCCACCCCTCCTCTCCCCCTACGTTAGCAGCCAGCCCCTATGCCGGTGCGTGCCTCTGGATGCACATCCGCCCCGCTTGCAGCCGGCCACTCCTCCTGCCGATCCCTCCCTCCACTGCACCATATCATGGCCTACATACCTCTCCCGCCGCCGCCCCCGCTCCGCCTCCGGCTCATGGCACCACACATCTCGCATGCGCCACCCATTGCTGATTGCCGCTGCCATTGCCGCTGCTGCTGCCACTGCCACTGCCACCGCTTTGCTCCCTCCGATGCGGGGTGGTGCACTTCCCCACCAGATATTTCGCCCACTCGTCCCTATTGCCTGTATGTATTCACTTCCATTTTTTTTTCTTTGCCGCTTACAAACGTCGTCCCCAGATATATGCTTCAATGTACTCCAGTGTATCGGCCCGTTAGTCTAGAGGTTAATTTGCCGGAGGCGTTGTTCTACCATCTTGTGGTCTGCGGTTCGAATCCCTGTCGATACTTTTTCATCTAGACCACTGCAATTTCTTTTTCTTTCCTCAAGTCCGTTTCTTTTTATAAGTCCAACGTTACACTGCGGTGGCATATCGACCGTTACGCTACCTTGACATATCGCCCTGTTATCCTGCTGCAGGTTATCCATTTGGAGCGTAAGCTCATATTACAAACTGAACTGAATAACGACACAAGAGGCAACATATGTAGCAACAAAATTGAAGACACCGGTTGAGCAGCGCATCGCTCCATGCTGGTTGAACAGCACGTCGCAAAGCTGCTGGTTGAGCAGTGTTTCATCGGGGAGTGCTGGTTAAGCAACGACTCCCCGGCGATTCCACTCCAAAAACCTACGCCTTTCTCCTGGATGATTTGTCAGCACTTGCGTTTCGAAATGAAGAAGACTGACTTTTTCGTCTTGGGCACCGCGCTGTTCTCCCCTCCGGCCACTCTCTTCCGCTTTGTTCCCGCCGCGTTGGAAGCCGCCCCCGCCGCCGCTGACTGCGCCAGCAGAGTCGCCTCTGTCTTCTCATGGGGATTGACTGCTGTGCGCTCCCCCTTCGTCGGCATCTGCACACTTGTCCCATCAGGCAGCTTCGCGGGCTTGCGCTGGCGGGTCAGGACGACGGTGGGCGTGTCCGCGTTGGGGTTGGGCAGCAGCATCAAGCCACTGGCTACTTGTGCACGCAGTGCCGCCTCCGCCTCCGCCTCCACGGCCTTCGCCTTCTTCACCGCCGCTGCCTTCTCTGCTCGAAGCCGCTGGCTGTTGTTGTTGGTAATGGAGGAGATGAGGAGTGGTTCCGCGCTCGCCGCGACTACTTCCGCGCTTAGGGCACCCGTCGCATTCGTTGTATTCACCAGCACTGGCGATGCCTCATCCTCCACCACCTTCCTCGGTCTACCCTCGGCTTCA
Source organism: Mycena vulgaris (assembly GCA_029204335.1). Classification (NCBI taxonomy): domain Eukaryota; kingdom Fungi; phylum Basidiomycota; class Agaricomycetes; order Agaricales; family Mycenaceae; genus Mycena; species Mycena vulgaris. Next base: position 9,145 of record JARGYA010000464.1, read on the forward strand.
CCCCCGCTTTCATCGCCTCCACCGCACTTGCGTGCTTAGCGACCACCTCCTTCTTCCCCGCCGCCTTCGATCCACCCATCTTCTTGGGAGGGGCCTCGACGGGCGCTTTCGTAGGGGGGCGGGATGCTGGTGCTGTGCGTGGCGCATGCACAGGCCGCGGTGGATCAAGTACCACGGTGCGCGACACGGTGGACTACGCAGTGGCGCTCGAGGCGGGGAGGGATGAAGATGTCGTGCTTGTCGCAGTGGTTTTTGCAGTGGATGGAGGAGAGACAGCCGTTGAAGTGGTACTTGGCTTCAGCGGCAGCAGGGGTAGCACAGACGTCATGATGGCGGGCGTGTTGGGCACAGGGGCAACTGCAGAGCGGTTGGGCGGATCAGCAACCAGTGACGACAGTGCACGTGCAATCAGGCTCGCAAAGCCCGGTGGTGGTGCGTACGCAGTGGAGCTCTTCCCAAAGGTCATCCCTGTCGTGGTCCCAAAGCTGAAGCATGGGGGCAAGGGTGTCTTGGCCGATGCTGGCGATCCTCGGAAGGCCCCGAAGAGCTCAGACATGCGGTACTTGTCTGAGCCTCCGGTCGCAGTGGGAGTCGGTGGCGCTCCCGCGATGCTGGATCCCGCGGCGTTCCATACAAGGGGAAGTTAAAGCCCCCCACGGTGGTCGTCGCTGGCGGGGGCAAGGCTCCCGCGCTCGTCACTACAAGGGGCGGTGTCGATGCCTTTTCATCATTGTTGGCGGGACGAGGCCGGGGACGAGGCAGTGGTCGCATTTGTGCCGGTGTAGGTGAGGACGGTATGAGCAACTGGGAATTGATAGCCACTGTTGCCCCTCCTGGCATCCCTCCGCGCTCCCTCATGACGACGATAGCAGCGCTGGAGGGACTGGATGGTGGTGACATCCCCGCTGGCCAGAGCTGGAACGGCGTGGTTGCTTCAGCACCACCGAAAGGATCTTCGCTGTTCATGTCATTGTCAGAGGAGCCGCTGTTGTCGAAGCCAAAGTTCGCCTTGACAGCGGTATCATCGCCGAACGCGCTCGCGGCGAAGAATGTGCTATTATCGTCAGAGAAGGGGGCGGCGGCGGAAAAACTGGGAGGGAAGGGGAGGGGGACAGCGGCGGGGCTGCTGTTTGCGTCAGAGATGGGGGTATGGGAGGCTGGGATGGCAGCATCGTCGCTGGCGGCTGGGACCACGGTGGGTGACTTCTTCTTCTTAGTCATGCGCTTCGGTTTGGGAGCCTTCACCTGTGACGGTGCCTCTGCGATAGGAATATTGCGGGGGAGGCGACCCTCCGCTGCATGGGCCTCGGCTCTGGCGGGGAACGCAAGCACGTGTCGTTCTTCCAGCGCTGCAATGCCAAACAGGGTCATTAAGAGATTCCAAGTGATAATATACTAAAGACTCACTGAAACACGATCTCGCAAACGCTTCAAACGTTTCTATCACATTCTTGTCGAAGTCCACGCAAGCGTCCTCGAAGTCGTTACCGGCCGGAGTTTCGCCAAAGCAGATGCTAGAAAGGAGAAGACACGTAGGTCAATAAATGTACACACCATCCAAAAACGGACTTACAGCTTTAAGCTGATCTCGCCGCCCAGTCTCGGATTCGGTCCCGCCAAGAGGCTCATGCCGACCCAGCCCACAGTATTATATGTAGCGCTGTGAACCTCTTTGAAGATTGGTTCTATCCGGTCAACACCACTGGCAAAGCAAATCAGAACGGCGCAAGCTGACAACTTGAAGAAATGTAGAACTTACTCCTGAATCTCCGATGGCGTTCGCGACCTCGGAACACTCGCGTCGAGCTCCTCCATCGCCAACTCCTCCGCTCTAATGGCCTCCTTCTCACGCGCAACTTCCGCTTCAGCTGCACCACGCTTCTCCTCTGAAGCCTCTGCCCACATCGCCTGTACCACACGCGTCCTAAGGCGCATTCGCTCGGACTTGGCCCTCTTCAGGCGCGCTGCGGCAGTATCCTCCGCCTCGTTCTCCCAATCCTCTATCTCCTCCGCCATCGCCGCTTCGTTCAATGCATTGTATCCCTCGCTGTCGAGTCGAGCAGTAATGGCGTCCTTGTGCAGTTTGTGGAAGACCTTGATCGGCTGGTGTGCGCGATGCTTTTTTGTCCTGGATAATTTGAATATATTGCGCATCGACACAGTCACCGTAGGTCCGCTGGCATTGCCGATCTTCTTGCTCTGGTAACGGAACCAGTTCTCAAGTTTCTGTGAGAGATATCAATATTGACACGTCCCACATCCAAGAAAAACGCGTCACTTACCCGTCGCCGCGCTTGGATAGCGGTCCCCAGCGTCGCCAACTCGTTTGCAGTCAATGGGCGCGCTGACAGATCGTTCGGCAGCGCAAGACCGAGCAGCGTGTGCTCGGGCCATCTGCGGAACCACGCTTCGATCATGGGAGCCCAGAAGAGATGCAGCTTCCCCTCCGCTTGCCTGGTGATGAAGTCCGAGAGCCACCCCATTAGCCATTCCTTCTGCGTGGCGTCAGCCCAATGGTGAGGTGCCATAGTCCGTGTTGAATTCAGTGAGTTGGAGGGATGGATTTGCTGGCACAGGAAAAGGTCAGACAGATAACGTGGCGCCACCAAAATTTCTTTTGAACTTTCTTAGAAAATGTGATCCCCAGGTGCGTAACCACCCAGTGACCTCGTTTTCGCCCGCACTTCCACTTCAGGCCTCTTTGTCGGAAATCGGCCCGATAATCCTGCTCGATCACTACGCCACTGATATCTAATACATACAAACATGATGTACTGGATCTGCAATCTTAGCGTTCCCCTCATCTGTGCGGGTCTGTCCGAGTCCTTCGAGTCCTCTAGGAGTCTACAAATTAACACTCTTTACACACCACATTCTCTCGAAACCACACCCAATTTGGCCCAAGCCACTCTGTACCCCAAACCGGTACATATCACAAATCTCTGACGTCCCCCGCGCATTCCTTCCATCAAGGTGAGATTGTCCATGTGCTCCGTACCTTGCTAATCATCCCAATGCGACCTCGCCTCGCGGTTCATTCTTTATCAGAACATCTCGTGTTATCGCGCACCATCCTCTTTCCCCCCCTCCCACAACAAGCTCCCAATGACCGACAGTGGCATCCCCGCGACCACCGCCGCCACCCCTGACGAAGAGTTGGCGGCGCTTGTTGCGCAGATCGCTGCGTTGTCCAAGACCGCCTTGGACTTGACGAAGAACTGCATCGACCTCACCGTAAATTGACACCGTCTCTCCCTTCACCATCCATCCATCTGACCCCTCATGTAGACACCATCATAGACACTATCCTGCGCGTCGTCGCCTCCCAAGCCGCAGTGGCTCTCGCTGCCGCTGCTGTCGGTTAGTTCATCAGGAAAATCTCCCTTTGCAATTTGTTCACAGATGCGAGGAACTTGTCAAAGTTGTGGACATTTCCGGACATTCTTTGAAAAATGTCCGATTGTTAGAATTTTTCAGTCCCAAATAAATGGTACCACTTCTCGACAATTTGCAAACATTTGCGGCCAAATGCACTGTAATTTGGTTGAATGCTAGCTCCTGTTTGCCTTGTATCCTTCATTTGAATCACGATAATGCAGACAAAGCATCATATTGTGGTACTAAGATACAGGGCTACAACAATAAATGTAACGAGCATACATAGTAGTAATATATGCACATCCGGCATCCAGTGTTGAAAGCAGCACCAACTGCGGCGGCCACAGCTTAGTGCTGGTTCAATGCTGTGCAAATTGTTATTTGGTATGTGATGCTGTTGGATAAAGGCAGGTAAGTTATGATATGTAGTGAGCTGGGAGAGGACATACGAGAACGAGGAACCGCACATCGTGGGCGGCTACTGGAATGAAGTGACTCCGAGTGACAGAGACACAGGTCAGCATGGGGATATCAATGATCATGGATATGCGAGACTTACCGCAGACCATCACGGATTTACGGATGACTGGCCGAGACCGGGGATGGCTGGTAAAAATGTGGGCACCGAGAGAGAGGGAAATGAATTTACCTAGGGACGACTTAGACACATATCAAAGTATTGGAATGGAAGCGGCAGAAATGCCGATAACCAATCTAGAGCAGGCGAGTATGGGTGGCAGGCTGGATTCAGAAATGTACGTGACTACGTAACCATGTCAGCCGACGAAAAAAAATGTTTGAAGGACACATACGTACGTGGCAGGGTGAGAGCAGGTACTTGTGAGGCTGGATTCATAAACGTTCGTGACTACGTAACCATGTCAGCCGACAAAAAAAATGCTGGAAGGACACATACGTATGTGGCAGGATGACGACAAGTACTTGTGGATGCAGGAGTTTAAGAATGCGCAGAGAGAGAAGAAAATAGCTGCCGATGACGACCTGGAAGGGGCCAAGTCGGGCTAAGTTTAGGGCTGGGGCGCCGCCGACAAACTACAAAGGTGACTGGAACATGAAGTACAAAGCTGGAGAGGAGGGTAGTTAATGTGGAAGACATAAGGAGACATAAGGAGACAAACATACCAGGGACACGGATACAGATGAATGCCATCCGTGTGTCGAAGACGCCGTCTGCAACAATAAACATCAGGCAGGAAGACAGGGAAGGCTGAGGACCTGCCAGAGACCATGCATTGTAGTCGAGTACGAGGAGCTGGCTTGGTTTGAGGATAGGGAAGGCCAGAACGAGAAGATGGGAGGCAAGAGGATGGGGGGAAAGGAAGAAAAGCGATGCGTGGTTGATCAACATTTGGCATTGTGTTGGTCTTGATCGGGGAACTCCCACAAGCGAATGCTACCAAGCGAAGCACGGCAATCAGCCAAGCGGAGTTTGAACGACTTAGGAGATTTCTACCAGACCACGGCGAGCGAAATCTGGACTTCAGTGGCAGGAGAAACTATGACCATTCAATCAGCCCCAATGGCTTAGTGCCATCCTGCCTGAACATTTTAGCGCTGGATTGAGTTCTCCTAACGGGATTGTTTCACAAGTCTTAAAAAATGTCAACATTTGGTCGGCATTCTGAGACAATTGTGACTGCCCAGGAATGTTGAAAAATCCCAACATTTTTTAGACAATTGGCAACGGGGGATTTTCCTGATGTTTGCTCCCCCAGAACACCATCTCTCCCCCACTCACGTCCTATTAGTTCCGACGGGTGATTTCGTTCAAGGTGTTGCCCTCACCCCGGCCCAACTCGATGCACAGTTCCCCCCCGGAACTGGCGACACCCAGACTTGGCATGTAGTCTGCATTGGGCGCGAGCCCGGCTTGTACGCCAGCGCGTTCGTGTCTTTTACTCCTTGAAGTTGACATCGCTGACTCATTCTATCAGTGAGCGCGCCACCGACCAGGTCCGCGGAATTCCCAACCAGCTCCGCCAGAAGAAGAGCAGCCGTCAAGAGGCACTCAACCTTTACCGATACAAGCACCAAGCTGGTCATGTCCAGAAGTGGAACGAGGTCACTGTTGCTCCCGCTCCCGCAGCGGCTGTACCAGAGGCGAACTCCCAGTAGTGTGAGTTTCCTTCTTATCTAATACATTTTCTGACTGCATGGGGAAGTGACTACATTCGAATACTTATTTCTACATCAAGATCTGTTACGCGTAGCAAGTAAATGACGCCAGCGCTAGTGAACCTAGCGCTGTCGAGCGTGGGTAGTCCGAAAATGCAAAACTTCATCAACGTCGATCCGGTCTGATCCCTGGGCATCATGTTTAGATTCACGGTAATCTACACCCATACTCATAAGCTCCCTGTAAACAGGTGCCCCGCCCCATCCCATCCTTCATCGTGGTGTGCTGCGACCGCTCCCGCCCAGGTGCGAATATCCAGCCACCGCTGCCTGCTGATGGTCTGTGAGTGTGCGGGGCACTCCGGATACAGGTTGTCGGCCCAATGATCTGCCTCTTCCCGAGTCGGCTCCAAGACCCGCCGTGATCCCGCCGGCTCCACCATCGCAACCAGTGCCTGTGCAAGGAGAGGAACTGCCCCGGTTGATTCGCAGGCACCCGGTGCATCAGGTGTGTGCGTCTGAGCAGTATCATGCACCGCGCGCTCCAGTTCGGAAGAACTAAAAATAATAATAGCTCAGTTCATGTATCCCTTCTCAATAAAAACCTTGTGCACCTGATCGAGCTGAGCTCCATCGCCTTGGCGAGGATTGAATCTTCCTCATCACCACATGAACTAATATCTTGTTAAAAATATCCACCGTATCCAATGAAAATGTACCTGAGTCGAATGGGAAATGACCTGAGTGAATGTGCGTTGTCTTCCGTAATACCGGCCGCCGTCACCAGTCGTTGGTGAGCCATCCCCGCTAGAATCATCGCGGCTAGGCGCTCTGCCGAAGTTGCAGAACCGACACTCGCAGCATCTTGCGGCCTGGCGACATCTTCGGTTGCGGAATTATCCCCGGGGCTCGCAACGTCGTTGCGGCTCGCAGAACGGACAGGTAACCCCGGACTTGGCAGCGTTATTCCACAAACCTGTGAGTTGAGCTGTTCGTCTGGCCCAGGGGAAAGGCCCGGTGGCAGCTGCGGCTTTATCTTCTTGGGAGGGTCCCATTGACGTCGCCTCGCCCGAATGGCGGCTCTGGTAGCGGGACCGTCAATTACCTAGCCATGTTTATATTTCACATACCTCTTCTCCGCCATTTGCACTCGTTTCTTCTCGCGAATCTCTGGATGCCTTATGAACGTGTTAATCAGGGTTACTAGAGATCATATTTAGGATATGTACCTCCTGTAATATGGCCGCTCTGTTTCACGGTGCCTCTGCGCTTTGGCCTTCGGATCGGGGTTCCTATGTCACTGTCAGTTATTTCTCCCACCCGGCTTCCCGACTTTCGAAATATCTGTGATATGCAGGCTATATGGCACTGAATTACAAGACGACGTTTGGTGGCGAAATTTTACCATGAAGCCCAAGTCGCGAGAACGACACGAATCTTTGGATTCCTGTTCCCAAAGGGGACATCTGTACAAACATAAACTAACGTCGGCCGCACCCTTGCCCGCCGCAGCTACACTTCAACCTGGCTTCGACTATCAATCAGTTATCTGCCGCTCTATATTTTCATTCCTATCTGACTTCGCCCAAGGCTCACGCATTGCGAGGCGTGGAGAATATTCAGGAGCTATGTGCTCCATGCACTCTATCAAGTCACTGCAACACTTTCCGCAGAATGAACTAACATCGAACTCAGCTTTCCAAAATCGGATATTCTCAGACCATGGCCCTCCACTGACCTTGTTGATTATCTCATCCCCTCCATTGGCCAATGGCTCCACCCTTGACCGTATTTGCCATCATTTCCGCTGTTTGTGGGTCTTGGAGATTTTTATGCCATACAGGCCCGTCATCCCTTTGAAACAAGGTTGGAACCAGGTTGAAGGACTAATATACAATCAATGAAACCAGCCGCAGACCTCCAGCCGAGCTAAAAAATCTGGGACGGTCAACAGCACCGTAGATGTTCCATGCCTATAATACTGGATTTAGCTGAGTTTCATCCACCCGCAAAACACTTTTTGTGCACCCACTCCCGACCCTCCGGGCTTCGACATTCTTGGATTAGAATAGGTCCCCTAATGTCCTCTGTCAACTCAGATACTCGATAGACCTGATCCCCGGCCCCGTGTCTCGTCGTTTCTCCTGTTCCAGTTTTTCTGATTTACTAATTTGACATATTTGTGGTATGCAGAATATATGGCACTGAATTACAAGACAACCTCTGGTGGCGAAATTTTACCGTGAAGCCCAGGTCGCGAGAACGACATGAATCTTTGGATTCCTGTTCCCAAATAGGACATGTGCGTGATTGTGTCACAAGAGTGACCTGCACCGCCAACCCGCCAGCTCTGGTCACGCCTGCCCCTCCTTTGTGTCTCCATCTATTTTATATGAGTTTAATGCATGCAACGGGATGTCTCTGATTTTTTTCAGGACACATTGCTTTCAGAACTTGATGCTGGACAACCCGTGCAAAGACCGCTTGTTTGTGTTTGCCCAGGCTGATCGCGCCGCTCGCACATTGAATTGCGATGTTTCCCCTCAACAGATCGTCTCCATCTATTTTATATGTGTTTAATGCATGCTACGGGATGTCTCTGAATTTTTTCAGGAGACATTGCATTCAGAACTTAATGCTGGACAACCCGTGCAAAGACTGCTTGTTCGTGTTTACTCAGGCTGATCGCGCTGCTCGCACATTGCATTGCGATGTCACCCCTCCACAGATCGTCTCCATCTATTTTATATGTGTTTAATACATGCAACGGGATGTCTCTGATTTTTTTCAAGACACATTGCATTCAGAACTTGATGCTGGACAACCCGTGCAAAGACCGCTTGTTCGTGTCTGCCCGGGTCTCGCTCCTACATTGAGCTTAAATTGCGACGGCTAGATCAAGGGGATCAAAATAGCCCTTGCACTTGTACTCCTACCATGTGCGAAAAACAACTGGATCAACTCACCCCTGCCGAGGTCACCGCTGTGCGTGATGAACCAGCCAGGCCAGCCACCACCATCCCTCCCCTCACCCCAGCCCAGGCCGCCGCTGTGAGGATAGGTCAATCCCTCATCTCGTTACAGTTTAATTTGTTCCTGATTTTGATGCAGAGATGATGCGCGCTCACTATCTACAAGAAAGAGCTTATCTCATCCGCAGAAAGCAGGAGGGTCGCTTGGACCCTTACTACCAAGCACACCTCACTCGTGCCTCTGTCTGGTTGGCGGAGCACGAGGTCCAAGGACTGTAGCTACATCGGGGATCTGTTGCTGCCTTTTCTCCCGTCACCGCCGGCGAGAGAAAATGAATAAATACACGTGCCTTTTACTATCGCGACGTGTATCAATCTAGATCTCCCCAATTCATCCCGCATCAACTCAAGAACTCCATGAAACTTGCGCCCCTTTCTTTCTCTCTTTCTATACCTCGCGATGTCCACCCGCGATAACTTCGCTGCCAGCCTCACGCCTGCTCAAGATAGAGCTCTCAAACTAGGTGTGTCGAGCTCATTTCCCCAGACATTGATCTCTGATACCCTTATTTACAGAGGCTATCCGCCACAAGGCGAAGCCCGTAACACGGCAGCTCGACCGCTGGATGACCTCGTATATCCCGGGTCCCCCGGCAGGACCGCCCCGCGAGAGTTACTACGAGCGCAAGCACGCGGAGCTCATCGCCAAGAAAAAATGCGTTGATGCATTGATGGAACTGCGTGCGCAGGTCTTGCGAGAGCCTGGCGCGCGCCGTGGACCCAGATTGCGCCAGGCGCGCGAGCGGATCCAACAGCAGCGTGCGGCGGAGTTGAAGCAGCAGGCAGAGGCGCGCAAGGCGGAGAACGCGGCCATCGAGGCCAGAGCGGAGCGCGCAGCAGCGGACGCTCGCGTTGCATTCCTGATGGCGCTTCGCGTGGGTACTGGGAAAGGCGGCCGTAAATAGCTTCTGATGTAAATTCCCGGATTATCCGGCTTCTTTGATGTGACACTGCTCAACATTGTACTTGTTTTGTCCCCTCTTGCTCGACAACCACACCACCAGAAAATGCCGCAAAGCCCAGCCGAAAAACTCCCATGTCGCACTCTCCTATACCGCCTGACATCTGCTGGGAAATTGCACTGCTCAGCGCTCCTTCAGTTATCGCCCGCCTCGCTCTCCTCTCCTCCACATCCTTGTCGACCATCAGGCCGTTACTCTATCGCGACATCTACGTGGAGGATAGCTCCGACCGACTGGTACGAAGTATCGCAGCGATTCCAGGTGTTGCCATTTTTGTATGTACCTCCCTACTCAATTTCTCATCTTTACTGGCTGACTTTCGAATGCCCCAGGTGCGGTCGTTGCATTTCACCAAAAGTCCTGCTGCCCACGTTGCGCATCGTCCATGGGGCCTCGCTTTACTCGCGATGCCCAACCTTCGGCGCCTGGTCATCGCCAACCATGTCCCCCTCGAGTGGCACATCATTCCCCACATTATGTTTCGTTTGCACTCCTTCACTTCCCTGGGCTCCGTCATCGGCCCGTGGGCCACCTTCGTCACGACGCGACCCGATTTGCGGCAGCTCACGTCTCTCGGGGACTTTTTCTCCAGTGCCCCGCATCAAGATCGCCTGCCTGTGTTGCGCAGCATCAAGGCACGCGCGGAGGACGTCGGCAAGTTTGCGCGTATACATCCGCTGGAACATGTATGGCTGTGGGCGGGGGCTCCTACCGGACGACAGAGTATAGGTACCCGGGACTTGGAGCAGTTCTCCGTCTCGCCAGCTCGCCTGCAGGCAATCCGCCTTGGCGCGAACCAGCTGTTGATGTAGCTGGAGAGTGCGCCGGCGATTCTTACTACCTTGCGCGCTGCGGTTCTCGACGAAGACACCACCTGGTATGCATTCACTATTGAGGTATATATTTTCTACGTAGCGCGACTCCATACTGACTATTGACAGGCTCGTGGCATGCTTACTGCCTCGGTGGCCGCCCTGAACAAGAGGACGCCTCTGCTGGAGAGTTTGCGCCTCGTATGTAGCCTGGCCCCTGGGAAGACAACCCCTCCTGTGGATGTCCACCGTGCTCCAATTTTCGCGACTGCGTTGTTACAGATGCGGAGCGCGCCGCTTTGAAAATGTTTCACTTTTGCGGGGTTGATGGATGCGGGACTTGGTATGACTGGGGAGGGGCCGGGGAAAATATCTCTTACTCGAACCGCGCTGAACACTTCACTGGCGACTGGGCTCCGTAAGTATAAATTACTTGAATTTAATTCCTCTTTCCACGTCTCGAACGAAAGCGTGAAAATATTTAGGCAACTCAGCATCTTTCCAGCTATTCTTCCTCCCATCATCACAACGTTCTTCAACCGAATGGAGTCAGACGTGAGCCGGGTCAATTACCTCGCACCATGTGAATGTGCTGACCCCTTGCCAGGAACACACAGCACCCGTGTTTTGCTCGTTCTGCCTCAATGTGGCGCCGATCTATCGCTGCCGCACGATACTGCAGCCCGTGTTCCACAGCTTGTATGCGAAGCATCAGCTCCATCGGATCCAGGTAGGTACCAGGGCAACATTGGAAATTGGAAGCTGATCTTGCTCAGCGTTGGAACACCACTTATTGGGAGCGCGTGAGTCCAAAACAGCTGGGACTACGTCTCCACCTAGGCCATGGCGCAGATGAACACTGCCCTGACCCCCGAGAAAAAGATGATCTCAAGGTCATCACAATTGAAGGTTTGCAAGAAATCTCAATCAATTATTGTGGGTGCGAGGATGCGCCATCGGCGGGGTCGCAACTGATGGAAGTGCATCTTGTGCCAGCGGAGATGCATCAACCCCGGATGGAGGCCACGTTTGAGGTCATATTCATCATGCTCGCGTTGTAAGATAGCGGGAAATAGTGATACCGGAAGCTTGGCGAATGCTTGGGGAATAACATGTTAAAATTGCCTTTGAGCATTCTTTTCGCCCTGGAATTGCGGTCTAACATGGACTCTGTTCGCCATTACAGCACTTCACGGGCTGCAACAAGGATTCACAAGAGAAAAAGGCATGGTCTGTCCTTGGACACTACCTCCCCACTGACTATGCTTAAATCGGACAGTAAGTCCGGCCCCCATCGCGAAACATGGCCCATTCGTGTCATACACAGCTTTGACTACTCCCTTTGTGCGCCAGCGACTCCGCCGCCGGTCCCAGCCCGTGGGCGAGGAGAGCAGCAAGAGACTCGCTGCGTACTTGGAGTCCGATTGGGAAGCTGCTTGGCAAAATTCGACCGCCGACATTGCGGGGTGGAGCAAGACATGGATTTGGCCACCAAAATTTCCAAGAGTTATCGACGCAGCACCTGCGGGCTACCGTTACTGCTCGTATGCGTATGTCATTTCCAATCACGCGCGCTTGCGACTCACTGACCCGGCTAATCAGGAACGCTGTGTGGCTCGTGAGTGTCACCAACGAAACTTGTCGGACCTACATTGGGGAACGGGAGTGAGTTGCCTTCGCCTCGTGCTGCTGAGCTGACTATGGGATACTTTTTTTGCAGCAAGGTTACTGTGATGGACGGTGTAATTGAAATCTTGAAGAAGCCGCTCGCCACTTCCATCGGCTGGGACGCGGGATCACAGGAGAAAATCTGGTGTGACACCGTGCAGCCCTCGATCGGACACGGACGCGACGCCGCAGCGGCACTGGCTATTTGGCGGAGCACGATCACTGCTCTCAATGCAGAAGTCGAAGCGCGACCGCATTACCCAGTGGGTTTGAGCGATGGCGAAGGGGTGGAGAGGGGTTGAGCGAACATCGTGGCTGCAGCGACGGCTTTGATGCGGGAACCAGACCGCCGAGACATGCTGATGGAGCAGCATCGGGATGCAAGGCGGACAAACGGGGAGGCCGCTGAGGTGGGGGGGAGGACTATGGAGGTGGGACCGGCCGTTGGGAAGGACAGGATCGACGATCACTGGGCAGACTGGAGGGGCGGCGCGTACGAGTACATTGACTAGAGTGAGAATTTTATTTATTTTATGTACAGATTCATTTCGTCTCTTCTGGCCCGCATCGGGAAGTATAAAATATTTATAACTACTACTGAGGGCGTACACAGTAAATAATCAAAGTTTAGATTGGAGAGGTGCGAGAAGTGGGTAGCAAATTTTGCAATGACGACAGCAGCGCTCGTCCTCATCCATGGGCTCCAGGGGAGGGAGGTTATCCATGTCGTTGTCCTCATAAATGGGAACCAGGGGAGGGAGGTCATTCGGTGGGTACAGAGTGTCGGAAAGAGGTGTGCGCAAAGTCTGGGTGATTTGTAGTTTTGATTTAAGACGGAAATTCATGTCAAGACTGTAAAGCGGGTCAGCAAGCCCAGGCCAAAAAAAATGGGGACGAGGGAGGAACCTACCTAATCAGAAATAAAAATCGAGGACATGGTATCGTTTGCCATGCTGAAGTCCGAAGTTGAGCATGAGCGCGGAGGTAGGTCAACAACACAGTAGGAATATACCAGATGGAAACATTGAGAAAAGGAACAGCTGAGGGATGGGAAGGTTGAGGAGTGGTGGGAGAGTGGGAGAGCGTAGCAAGCAATTGTGTCGGAAAAATCCTATTTGGCTTTAAACGGCCTTGAAGGTGTTCCAAGCCGTTCGATGCTCAAATGCCTCAAGGTGGCTTCCAGGGGAATCTTGAAAGTGCTTCCAAGCCACGTCCATGCTTTTAACGCGTTCTGAGATAACTCTCAGAAAAGTCACAAAATGTGTATTCCCCCGTCCTTCTCCACGGAGGGGGCTCTTTGCAGTCACAGTTGTTCTAGTAGCCAGTCAGTGTACAAGCAAGTCATTAACAACTCATAGTGAGTTATTATTATCTTAGTGAAGGAAGTAAGTACAGGTAGTCCGACTAATTTTAAGGTGTGTGTCAAATGTGCATACACAAGTGTGTATGCAATTCAGAGGTCATCAACAGAGTTATGTACCTTGGTCGGCGTCCCGGGTGGAGCTCTGCTGAAGGTTTTTCACACGGGCCCCACAGCTGTCAGATTTCGAGAACAAGACTGGTTGAAAAAATACAACCCAGCGCAAGCATGTATCACGTCAAATCACTCCTCTGAGGCACCGAGAATTGACCTAAAATATTTTTCTGATCCTCAAAAATATATGTGTACCTTGGGACAGCTTAGGACAGCTTGTAACTCACACCAAGCCTTCGAACGGCTTGAGACTGGTTCCAAGTCCCTCCGCCACGCCTTAGAAGCACTTCGAAGCCGTCCCAAGGTCACATGCTGAACCATGCCGTTGCAAGCTGAATGACTTTTTTCCGACATGATTGGCGAGTAATCGTGATGATGATGTGTAAGATGATCTTCTGGTGTCTACTCGAAAGGTATGTTAGTGGAAATTTGAGGACAAAAGCCAAAGACTACCCTCAGATTTCCCTGAAGGGTGGGAGACCAGGGAGAGGAACGAGAGAGGAACGCGACGCCGGCGCGAACGATTGTTGATAGGGCATAACACAGGCAAACAGTACACTTTCCTTCGTATGCGCAATGGCTCGGCAAGCTCTTCCTTCCCCTGCCCTCCCTTGCCGCCCTGGCTTTCCTTCCCCTGCTGTCCTCTGGCGCTGCCCTCATATAGGAATCCTCGCCAACCTTGAAGCATCGCATGTTGAAGCGTAAGAAAGCGGTGGACCGCGTCGTCAACCGAGCTGGGCCATCGACGCAGCCTTCAGAGCCCACGGTCACCACCAAGATCTTACGGGAGAAGACCCGGGTTCTGCGGGATGGGACAATTCGCCAGGATGGATCGGTGGTCAGCGTCCCCGCTGGCGCTGAGCCACCGACGGCAAAGCTGCGCCCGGATGTGCGGAGGCCGCGAGAGCCCGTGTACGATGCCTACGATGCAGGGGAGGGTAAAAATGTGGACAGCGACGACGAAGGTCGAGGTTTACGGGAATCGGTAAGCTCACATGTTAGCAGTCATTTAATTTTTACGATACGAAAGCCCTGTTAGGATGATCCCCTGCACCAGTGGGCGGCAGACCATTTGCCCACTTTTTTGGCGGAGATGTTGCGCCGGGAAGGGTGTGGGGTTCATCGCGATTACCCGGGATGCGCAGCATGTGTAGAAGGAAACACCAAACACCGCTGTGTGGATTGTCTAGGCGGTGGCCAGCTATTGTGCGTGGACTGCATTGTGAGCTGCCATCGCCAGCTGCCGTTGCACAGAATTGAGGTAAGCACTCGCTGAGAGGAGTTGTTTCGTTGCTAATGTTCTACAAGCACTGGACAGGGACACAATTGTTGCGCAAGACATTGAAGACTTTGGGGCTTCGAATCCAGCTGGGACATTGGTATGGACCAGATCGTCGTTGCCCTCTGTCTGCGCCGGCAGCTGGCGATGACTTTGTTATTGTTGACGACCACGGAGTGCACGAGGTCGCTTTAGACTACTGCAGCTGTGGACAGGGAGGCACCGAGACGGTTCAGTTATTGCGTGGGGGACTGTGGCCGGCGACAACGACAGCTCCGAGGACAGCAGCCACCTTCACCGTTCTCCACCGCTACCACCTACTCTCCTTTGAATCAAAATGCTCGGCATACGAGTTTTACCAGAGTCTTGCTCGGGAGACGGATAATACAAAGCACAAGGCCACCAAGGTACGTTTGCAGGGCTAGACACGTATACCCCCCACTAATTTACATTAGGATCGATACCATGAGTTCTTGAGGATGACGAGGGAATGGCTGACACGCGCTGATGCTGAAGCGCGCTGCGTGCGGTCACAGCGCCGAAGGGATTTGCGCTACGAAGGAGGGTGCATGCGCGCTGCTGTGCCCCGCGTAGTCCACAGCCGGGAAGAACATGTCGCCGGGACGGGAAGATGCGCCCGAGGAGAAGCAGTGAGTAATACAAGGACGGACTGGGATGAATGTGCTAATTTACTGCGCAGATTTCTCCACGCGTTGTTCCTCGCAATGGACGCCAATTTTCGGCTCAAGCGCAAGGACGTCTCAACTGAGGAGAAGGATCCGGGGCTGGGGAAGGGTTGGGTGTTCTTCTGCGAAGTGAAGGCGTACATGGCGCACGTAGTGGCGAACTGGGACCAGAAACAAGAGGTACGTGTGCAGGATCTCTACTGTATTTTGTAGCGCTGACTATCTACATAGCGAAGTCATTGCGTAGCCCACGACGCCGTGGATAAGCCTGATCGTGAGGCACGGGGCACGGCGTCATCGGGCATCGGGGCTGTTGACTGTGCACGCCATAATATGAAGCGTCCAAATGCGGTGGGTGATCTGCAGCTCGGCGAGCGGTGAGTGCCATGTGTACGCGTGAGTGATTAGACGCTAAACTTTTCTAGTTATTTAAATATGGACTATATGTTCTTCAGGAGCGTGGCGGGCACCAAGCTCGTGCGTTTCTTTGTATCCTACGACATTGCATGCCAGTGGCACATCCACATTTGGCAGCGCATGGCAGGCTACAAGAACGAAACTCTCACAATTGACGGCGCAGGGAAATTCATGACGTTCCTGGTCCCCAAGTTTCATCTCCCCGCTCACATTGAAGTGTGTAACCTACGGTTTTCCTTCAACCTAACGCGGGACGTCGGCCAGACCGACGGAGAGGCCCCAGAGCGAGGCTGGGCGAACGCGAACCCCCTCGCACGTAGTACGAAGGAGATGGGCCCTGGATCTAGGCGGGACACCCTCGACGATCACTTTAATGATTGGAACCACAAGAAAATCATCGCGCTAGGTGCGTCAATCAGATCGTGTCAAGCAACGCGAGGCTAACCGGTTTTGCAATAGGTTACTCTTTGCGCAGGAAGACTCAGACGGCAGGTGCCGGAGATGGTGAAGACGGAGCGAGCGCTGGCAGATATGAATGAGTCAGTTGGGTCGGAGGGGGTGAAGGACTGGACGGAGATGGCGGTGAAGTGGGAGAGGGATCCCGACGCGCCGAACCCATTCGAGACGTTGCGCAAGGACACCCATCTAGCGAAGGTACGGAGCGAGCTCGCGACGGAGGCAGCGGCGAGAGAGGCAGCAGGAAACGAGGACGCGGGGGCAGTGAGGGATGACATGCACATCACTGAGCTGCTGTCGATGGGTTTGCAGTTAGAGGACCAGCAGTGCATACTCCAAAGAATGGGATGGACGACCCCTAATCACGGCTTTAGGAGAATCTTGGGATTTGACGTCGCTGCTACCGATTGGCACCCAACGGACAACCAGCGCCGGACGATGGTCGAGCGGACGACGAAGCTACGCCGCAAGATCTTCGCGTGGATCGACGTGCAGGCGAAGTTTTTCCCAGAGCTCGTGAGGGTGCGGGAGTTGGAGGATGACGCGTGCCAGCGCACCGCAGAGACACAGCCAGTTCCAGGGATCAAGGTCTCCGACGGTCCGACCTGGCCTTGTGGCTGCCCTCTGCCATCGCCGCAGCCCTGGGTTGTGGGAGGGATGTGCCCTCCTGTAAGACAGAGATCATGGAGCACGAGTATCGGCTGCGGGTGGGTCAGGCGAATGAGGCCCTGCATGAGGTGCGGCGGCTTTTGCTCGTCCGGACCCACCTCTACAAGCTGAAAGACACGCACTCGAGGGGCGTGAGAGCAAATACCCGCTCTGCTGACAAGATCGCAGCGCTAAAAGATCGGACTCGACGGGCGGCGGCGCAGTATCGGGCGGCACGGGCGACGCTGGAGACGTTGGGGCGGGTTTTGAAGCGGAACGAGTGGTCGTGGACGCTGCAGGAGCTGAAGGAGGAGGATGTGCGGGGGCTCCCTCGCTCGCACTTCGGGGACCCGCTGCAACAGGCGGGCAAGAAAGTGCGGAAAGCGAGACAATCCCGCACCAAGAAAGCGAGGGTCGAGAGGGAGGAGCGCCCATTGTCATGGATTTGGATTGCGAGGGGCGAGAAGCACGATCCGAAGGCCAATGAGGCGCTAACTGAAGGTACGTCTGTTATGATGCGGGATGTGGATCGTACTGACGTGGAGATCCCGAGGAACAGCTGTACGAATCGAGTGGGAGAAAGCGCGCGCACGGCGTCTCCGCTGGTCTGAGGAGGTCGACCTCCTCGAGGAGGAGATGAACCGAGTCCTCCGGTTTATGAGCTGGCGTGTAGACTGGTGGAGAGACCAGATTGATCTGCGAGGCTTGCCCGAGGGACCACAGCTCGAAGGGGAAACAGCATACGCGCTGGGACAGGCGGCGTTGCAGGAGGAGTTGCTCGAGGTGTTCGCCAAGGACTGGCAGCGGGACCACAGGTTGCCAGCGATGATAAGGCGGGGAAGGGCGGGGGAGCTTGCGGAGGAGGACGGGTTGGAGGTTGATGAGGGTGAGGGCGACGAAGCAGGCAGTGATGAGGAGGAGGAGGAAATAGCCTTGCTGCCTCAACGGCCAGTGAAGGCGACTTATGTAGATGAGATTTTGACGTAGGAGTTGTTCTCGTGGGCGGCGCGCAGCACTGCTTTTTTTCTCTGTATTTTTACGTTTTTTTAAAAGATATTTTTACTCGTCGCACGCGACGACGCCGAGCTACGCTCGGCGTCGTGTGCCTAATTCGGCCAGTGATTATGTAAACACTGAAATATTTTGATCGTCGTGGTCGACGACGTCGGGGGAGCTGCGACGACGCCGGGAGGGCCAAGAATATGTTATATTACACCTACAGAGACGCTGCGCTGATACATCATATAGAGCTCTAAGGGAGTACTGACGAGAAGGATGGGAATGGGACTCGCGAGTCCCCCGAGTCCCATTAATGATGGCACAAAAAATGGGACTCGTTCGCTGATGATGGGACTCGCGGCTCCCATCAGAATGGAACTCGTCATTTCAACAATCAGCCCATCATGATGGGACAAGATCCGTCGGCAACCCGAAGGCGCCATCACCCGACCATTAGGGCCCATCAAAATTGTGCCGACTTGTCAATCTCCTCCACACCCATCATTATTGGAATAAATACGGCAACATCGCAACCAGGCTCGACGGCCACCTTGTGTGGCGGCATAAATGGTAGGGTCGTACCCTGCAGGGAAGACGGAATTATAGATGCGTAGTTATATAGATTTATCTTTTTGCTTTTGGTTACATTGAAGTACTTGTATTTTCCATTTAGTTAGATTGAGCTACTCGTCTCATCGTATATAATCTGTACTCGAGTTGGCCTCTCTTCAGACTTCTACTACTGCTCAGTGCGCGAAGACTGAGTACCTATTGTCTAGAATCTCGCGCTTCATTTGGTTGTCTCACTCTTACAATCATGTCCGACGAAGCCCCCGATATCTTCGAGGCAGCTGCTGATATCAGTCCCAGGGAGATTAAAGCATACCGCAAATTTGTCTGTCTGCATCTCATGGATGTCAGCCTAGCTGAATATGTTGTCTACAGGCATTTCCTGCCGCGCTCGGTGATCCCGATCACAAGCCATTCTTCTCTGTCGAAGACCCTACTGTGTCGATAACCTCGCTCGGATACCAACTGTTCCTTTTGCACGATGACTCCGAGGTCTTCCCGTCTTCGTGGAATGCTGAGGATGCATCGGCGAGAGACTTGAAGGCTTATCGGAGCTACGTACGTGTGCGATATCTCTGCCGATGTAAAAACTGATACACCCACCAAGATCATTGGAGAAAAATACTTTGATCTCCCGTTCTTCAGCCTCGAAAATACCGAAGGTTGGACCAATCCCACGGCATTTAAAGCATACATGGCCTCCATTCACGGTTCATTTGAACAATATCACACCAAGGATTCAACGCCATTCAGTTCCTGAGCACCATCCCGAGCGGCATCATCTATTTCTTACACCCATTCCCGGTCTAGTAGCCGTGTTTCGATTGCTCCATCTTCCCGTTGTAGTTCACCTGTCTCTTTCGCTGCATCCGACATCTGTTCGCGTCCTCAAAGTGCTATGTCTGTGGATGCCCCAGTTTCCTTGGGCACTTTCGATGCTCCCGGCCACGGGGAAGGTGTACCTGAGCCCATCGTCCTCCCAGAGCATGGGCTGATTTTAGCCCAAGAGCCTGACCGACCAGCTTTACCATCCATTTCTGTCACGGGAAAAGTCAACCAGCGGACCACCAAGTCAAGACGCAAGGGAAAGGCAAAAGCCAAGCCCGATTCTCAAATCGCCATCACTCGGGAGTGCAAAGTTGATGAGATTATTGACTCCTCCACCGTCCCATCTACATGGCCCGTTGGGACTCTGACACCTTTCTGGCCACCTTAAACCCCGCGGCATTTGTTTTCACAAACTATGGTTCGGATCCAGGGGCATATGGTGGTATTAATAACGAGGCTGGGCCTGTGGCAGGTGAAAACCAAGATGGTCTCGAATATTTTGGACCACCTGCCCCGACTTTAGCATCTGTTCACGAGGGTGCCCCGGTGCGTGTTTCGATGCCAAAAATGCTTGAGTCTTACATTCTTTCCAGGAAATTGCGTCCAGTCTGAGGTTGTCTCAGCAACTCCCAACTCTGCCTCCGCCGGTGTCGTCCCCTTTTCCCTCTGACGACGTTCACGACGAACAGGAAGACGTCGCACGCACCGTTGATGATCCCGAAGATCCGATTGCACCGCAAGATATAAATCTTGAGTTTGATGAAAAGAACATTTTGACAGGGAAGCGGAAACGTACCTAGTCTACCCGTGCCGCCGACGCTACGGCTGCAGGTCCCACTAAAAAGACCTCGCGCCAAAGGTATGTACCCATTCCTGGCCTGTGAGTGTCACTAAAAAAATGTACAGTGCGTGTTAGTGTCAGCTAAGAGTGTCAAACTGGCAATAAAAAGTGGCTCCAGTTCAATACTATGGAATTCAACTTCTTTGTAGAGCCTCGTATACGATCGATCATCGGCGAATTCAACTTCGTTCTACATACTTGTATGCTTTTCTTGATGGTGCCCATGTGTTATTGCACCCCTCAAGTTTACAATTATATTATATGGTACTTAACACTCTAATAAGTCACCACTACCCTCTCCCGCTACAACCCGCCAACAATGATGGCGGCCTGATGCGAAGGTCACACTGTGACTGATCAAAAGTGGAGTCCCGTGGGTGCCAAGAGAGTCACATCGATCAAATGGCCTGATGGCCGAGCGCACGAACTGAAGCGAGTCCCATTCTTCGCAACGCCGTGAATGGGACTCGCGTACTGATGATGGGACTGGCCGAGTCCCACTCCCATTCTTCTCGTATATACTCGCTCTAAGGCAGCGGTTTTGATATATCATCGTGGCTAGGCGATTAGCGATGGCTGATGTATCAGTGCCCCATGCTAAGGTGCCACCCCAACACCTGCCAATTCAGCGCCTGCGCGATGACGGTATACATTCGCGTAGACACCGCGGAGTACAATGAGTCTGCGCGCGTGATACTCGCACTCGAGGCGCGGCACACAGGGTTCGCGCCCTCACGGCAGATGCTGCAGCGCCTGCTCGAGCGCGTAAGTACGACTCGCTCATGCCTGTGGATGGCGGGGATCAGTAACGATGCTTCGTGTGTGTATCTCCATCCCCCCCTGCATGCTATTTACTGACTCCTTCTTGAGCAGCTCCACTCCACCAGGACAAAGAAATGTATTAAGTTCCTCTCTCAATTCTTGTCCTATTCACATGAACTCACCGATGCGCAGCTACCCTGGCGCCTCCCTGGGACACTACACCCGCGCTTGTCCCCTCCGGGACTCCGAAATGTGTCCGCGCCGCCGTCGGGAGTGGTGATGCATGCTCCACTCTAACAGACAAACATGTATGGTTCTCCCTCAATGCTTGTCCTATTCCCTTGAACTCACGGATTTACAGCTACACTGGAACCCTCCCGAGGCACGAACGCCCGCATTTCCCTCTCCTGCCCCGAAACGTGTCCATGCCGCCGTCGGGAGCACAGAGATAAGCTCGGAAGTCTACTCAGATAAAGAAATGTAAGTCCCTCCCTCAGTTTTCATCCTATTCACCTGAACTCACAGATTTTCAGCTACCCTGGCACTCCCACCGGACGCTCCATCCTCGTTCTCCTGCCCCCGCCCCGAAACGTGTCCGCCGCGCCGCCGTCGACTGCTGATGTAAGCACCACTCCATCCGGACAAAAATGTAAGTTACTCCCTCATTTCTTCGTCTATTCACTTGAACTAAGCTCTGGACAACTGTGTTGGTACTCCTGTTGGTATTCCTGTAAGACGTTTCACGCGCGCTTTCCCGCCCCCGCTCCGAAACGCGTCCGCGCCGCCGTCGGGAGCACTGAGATAAGCTCCTGAGTCCACTCTGATAAAGAAATGTAAGTTCCTCCATCAGGTTTTGTCCTATTCACTTGAACTCACCGATCTGCCGTGTGACGGGACTGTTATATCGCTGGAAGAGGTTTTTTTTCCAATGTACTGGGTCCTAACGCGGACAAACAGAAAAAAGAATTCAAAAAAGGAAGGATTTAGTAAAACTTCGTGTCAACATAGGGACTACACTACACATTATTGGTGTGATTGAGCTGTACATTTTCGACCATTATCCACCCCCTTACATCCCTTTGTCCGACCACATTTCTTGCATGGAACTGTGCATTCAACCTTGCAATCATCGATATTGTGGTTTCCCGGGCAAGATGATTTGTGGCAGCGGCAGCATGTGCGGCCAGCTCGTTTCCGCTTACTATCATCCTGGATCCGCCGTGCACGACGACGAGAAACGTTTTCAGCACTATATAATGTCAGCTATCGCCAGGAATCAATCGTTCAAGACACTCGGATTCGGGGCTCTTGGGAGCAGCTGAGGGGTAGATCTCAGGCTCAGGTTCAAAATCATTTGAAGGCCTGGCAACAATAACAAGTAAATTGAATGTAGTCGAACATGATATCTCACCCCCATAAATCTTCCGGATTAGTGTGATCATTACGCTGGATATCCGAGCCCGGACGAATCCCAGCATGTCTCGAGCCGGAATTTTACCCACTGGCCACTGCATTTTGGCGATGCTCTGTGACTGCTGGCAGGGCTCTACGCTGAGCAAGGGTGATGTGTGGCCGAGAAATTGCAAGTTCAACAGATAATGGACTTGGTGCGGTCGGGCCATCCAAATCGGTAGGCTCAACTACTCCTTGCTGCGGATACACCGGTTTTGCAACTCCTTTCAGATAATCCGGAAAAGAGATGTTGGTGCCCTGCAGGATCTGCCCCGTCTGATTAACAAGATTCATTTTCGCTGCAATCAGCTCCTGGGAGGCCCGAGCATTGTTTGTCTTGTCCTAGGTCCTACCGTATGCGGAGAGAACATCGGTGGTGACATAATACCGATGTTTTCCGTCAGCTGAGCGGTTCCACTCCCTGGAAAAATCAGTGTAATCGATTTTACGCTTCCCATTTGTTGAAGCTTGAGCCACAAAAGTGCCTATCTTTGAAAAGAAATATTTGCGGGCCTCAGGAGTATTTGGTGGGAGCATTGGCAGTGCAACAGCCTGGCGGCGACGGAGCCAGTCATTGTTACTGTTGAGTTTAAAGGTGGCTGCAGCATCATCATCATATGCTGCCATTCCAAATCGAACACGAAGGGACTCTGTTCAAATCTCGTTATTCACAGTGAACAAGTTTTTCTTTCTGCAACTTACCAGGAACTGGACAGACACCAAATTTTTCTGTTGTCCGTTCATACAGGTCGGAGTTCAGCCACTCAGCGTAGGAGTCCGCCCCATCGGTGATATAAGAGAGGTAGTTCAATAAAAATGAGGTGCGATTCAGGAAACCCAAGTGATGATGATAATCCCAGTCAACACCAAAGATGTGCTTTGCCATTGCCTGCATGAATGTTAAGGTCACACAGAGGAAATGCACGAGAATTAAATACCTGACGATTGTAATGAGTGCGATGGTCAGTCAACGAGAGTTGACGGTGATATGTGGTGTGGCTACCATGCACAATTAGAGCTGCTCATTTTGTCTTCACAAGAATTTCACATACCGTGCAAAGCACCAAATTTTCGATAAAAATCCCCATGCGGGCCTCCTTCGTTCTTGCTTGTCCCACGGTCGCACCAGTATTTTATGAGACCATGTTCATCCACTCCAGCAAATTTATACAAGACAACACCAACAGGGTCCGAGAGGTATCCCTCTCGTGCCAGCTCAAGGACAGCATTTGCCTTCTGCCAAGCTATCTTGTTGAAAAGCGGCTGACCTGACTCTGCATCACGTGCATTCCCGAAGACACTGTAGACATGCTGGATAGCTGGAACAAGAACACTGGGTGGAGGAATATAATGTGGTGTTCGTTCTTTGATGAACCGAGGGTTTCTCAAGAGCATAACATCAAATCCAACTTTAAAAACCTTCCTACAGGTTTCATTCACCTTGGCACGAATGACAGGGTCCCAGCGCATTATGTGATCCCTGAGAGTTCGAAGAAATAAAGCTCGCAAGCCATGGGCTGCTGGAAGGGGAATCATGTGGAATGCATGGAATATATCCTTTTTGATCCGAGTGTAGCACTCTAGCGCTGCGTCCGCAGAATCTGTTTCAAACTCTTAAAGAGTCCAGACCCGAGTGGAGATGAATCAAATTCGTCTTCAGCAAGAGTCTGCTCAATGGACTCTTCAAGATGCATATCTGGTCCCAAAGTAGCCTCCGCATGGGACACTAGCATTTGAAGACGCAATGTTTCATCAGTAGATTCTGTAATTTCGGAGTCACTTCCATAGTCTGTGGGATCTTCAGGATCTTCCTCAGCTTGAGTCTCAGTACTGAGATTAGGCAGGGCTAGTCCTCCAGCCGAAAGATTAGGAGGATCATCATTCGATGCTTGATCTCGCTGTCCAGTTCAATCAGCTGGGAATATTGAATCTATATCAATTTCAACGTACCAGATCTGCTTCAGAGCGTCGGTCAAATTGAAGAAGTGCCACAGGGCTAACCACTTGGAACACAGAGGAATTTGAAAGAGACTTGAGTTGAGCGAGTGTTAATCCACCAGTTTTGGTCTTGGTCCGCCCACCGGAAGACGAGGGGATGTGGAGAATGGCTGCCGCAGTTGGGATGAGAACAGAATGGATATCAACCAAGATCCGACTGTTGGTCGATGTTTTGACTCGAACACCTGCGAATGTAGCTACCTGAGTGTGGGAGATTTCACCGTACGCTGCAATCTCCCCTTCCTCCCCTGTGAGCAGTGCAATCCGGGTACCAGGGGGTGTGCAATGTTCAACACATTCCAAAGGTGGTACCTCAGAGATCTTTTCGAAAATGAGTCGAGATGCATATGCATCCAGTGCTGCGTAGTTGAGCAAGTCTGGTCGACGGGCTGGGTGATTTATCTCCTCCCAATCTTCGCTCTTTCGAAGGGAAGGATCCTTGGATAAATACACCCCCAGTAGCTTCTCTGCCAGTGCATCAAGCGATCCAGAGTCTGTTCTTTGAATCAATCTCCGCTGGTTTTGCCAAGTGCTTGAGATCAATGGTATTGAAGGTTTGGCCCTCCAATTGGCTGCATTGCTTCTTCAGCCGAGTGAGATCTCCTTGTACTGATGACCCAACAAAAAATACTTGTTTTGAAATGAGAAGGCGCAGAAGCGATGCAGGTAATTTCTGAAACTGATGAACCTGCAACATTTTATTAATGAGAATGCTTACAATTGAGATCATGGACTTACAGGAATAACAAAGATTGTCTCGGGGAACACATGAGGCGCAATCTGAAGTACAGATACTTCAATTCGACGTGAGACATTCCACTCCGCATCAAGACTTATACAGCAGTGCTGATCAGTACTGCTGTCAAGGTGGGCAACCAGAGGCTTAAAAGCATCTTGAGCAAGACTGAGACTGTCTAAATAAGTCACTTGGATGGAAGTCGGCAGAGTAAGTGATTTGAGTCCATGAGCAGCCGCAATAGGTGTTAGATTTTTCGAAAGAGATGGAAATGCAGCATAGAGCATGGCCTTGTCCTATTTTATACATTCAAGTGAGTGGAATTGCAGCCAGTGAAGAATCAACTGGTTACCTTTATTGGATCATCAGAATATGCAACCAGTGGCTCACCAAGCCCGTATTTTTTTGCAGACGCAGCAATGCCCATCAGTGGACCAATTCATTCCTTGTGACTCTTGGTTAAGGTCAAAACTTGAGCTCGGTTGTACTTTGAGGTCATGCAGATCCAGAGAGCACCAAAGCCAGGAACACCATCAACATTGGCAATGTGTTGATGATCTTTCATTTTCATGTTGAGAATAAGCAATTGTACAAAGAGGGAACTCACCTTGTGACTATCATCAATATCCGCATGGTCTGGCGCTAAGCGGGATGTATGTTGATCTGCATCAGGCTCATCCTTCTCGATGGCTTTATTCATCATGGAGGTCAAGTACGAAACACTTGGTACAAATCCAGCATAACACTTAGGGTCTGCAAAATCACCAAAGGTGGGAATGCGGCGAGCACTAGCATATGAATGAAGAAGTGTTGTCTGTATGGATCCTTTTTCAGAGCCTTCAGAGCCATGTTCCTGCTCAAATGCAGATTCCAAGTACTGGAGAAGCAGTGTGTTATAGCGGAGTGTGTGCATTTCATATAGCATTGTTCGGAGCCCAGATGGGCCCATTTTATGCTGGTTTCCCACTCGTAGCATTGAGAGCACTTGCTTCGATAGCCCAGTTTTACGTGACAGAACAGCAGGAAATTCTAGCTGCAGATATGCGGGGAGTGATTCCAACAGTCGCTGGCTCCAGCCATGAAAATAAGACTTGCAGGAATCACGACAGCAGTATGCCCAGGTAACAATAAAGAAACAACTATCTGTATCAGTTATTCACCTAGGGGTGAGTGCACCATTCTTTTCGAGTTTCCCCCTTTAATTAGGGCAGCTCAGCTGCTGAATAAAGAAGTGCGGGAGCCACAAAAAGACACGAGGCTGATAGAGTTTAGTTGGATCAAAGTTGTATCCTTCCAGAGAAAGCAGAGGCTGAGACGGCCGAATCCAGAGGGTAGCCGGCATAGATGTGTTTCCAGTTCGAAAAATCGAAGGCCTAAGGAGTTTGCCGCCAGATTTTTCAGACAACAAGGGTTGAATGGTATCACGGAAGAAGTGATAAAGCCATGATGGCATTTCCTTTGGTTGCTTGAACCACGCTGCTCAATTGAGTGTCAGAAATCAATATACGCCCGTGCTAAGGTACATACCATCCAATTTTTCCATTGAAGAGGCTGCGTTGGGGTGGAAAGAAAGTCGAGGAGTAGTTTCATCATCCTCATTTTGCGACTCCATCCCCTCGTCTTCACTCTCTTCATCATGTGTGAAGACTTCACCCTTGGAAAAGAACATGTCTGATAGTCGGAAAATGTCAGGAATACTAGTTAAAAACCGGGACGTAACTGACGGGAATTCGATCGACGTGCTGCTTGCTTTAGCAAACTTGCCGTGGACGTAGCGCCATGGATTGCTGCTTCAGGCGGAGCTGGACCTGGATTGTGTTGAGTTTCATCTGGACTATGGCTCATTAGCACTGAATATATTCCACAAAGTCAACTGCGTACCATGAAGTGCTTCATGCTCCAATCTGTCCATTTCTGCTGCATCCGCACCGGATATGTCCCCTGGGCCAAAATATGTGTCAAACTCATCCGGAGCACCCACCTGGGCCACATACACAGAGCCTGAGCCAGCTGCATGGCTGGTACTTGCTCCGGAGCTCGAAAGGGTCCACGGATTAGCACTCCCAGGGACAGAGGCTTGATTTCGAGTTTTTTTTGCTCTTCTTCCGCGGCCGCTGATCTAAAATTCGGGTCAGTGTAACACCAGTAAAGCACAATGGCACAGACCTTCATCATCTGATGCAGCATCGTTCTGAAGCCTTGGGCGCCCTCGGGGAGGAGCATTCTCTGGTCTTGGACCATCTTTTGATCCTTTAGGACGTCCACGAGGCTTTTCTTCCATCGAAGTACACGAAACTGCTGATTTAGCAATTGCACTGCATTTTCAGACTCCTGGGGCATAAATGAGCAGGAAACCCATACCTTGGGAGTGTAAGCTTGCAGACTGGTCGAGCAAATGCAAAGGCTTCAAGGTGGGGAGTGGCCACGTCGAAGCCGCGTGTTAGTAATAGTGATTTGACCCGGGCCGTTATCTGCCGTTATTTGACAGTCACAATGTTATTTGGCATTGCCCAATTTAATGACTTTCCGGTACCATGGAGAGATTCTGAAGAGACGATTCACTTATAATACAGTCCTAGCTACCATGGGAATTATTTCAGGATTTCAGACTGGCCCAAACCCGTGAAATGAGCAAAGCTGCCAATTAACACACAGCCGCTGCCAATTAACGGCCAATTAACACTCAGCTGATCGGAACATTAACCCTGGAAGAAGCGAAAAGAAAAGAAGGAGGTGATGTTACCGGAGTTGCACCACACGCCTTCTTCCATCAATTCGGCATCCCCTCCGGGTCGGCACTGCTGATCCCTTTACCACGGAGATTTCCAACTGCGCTGGGCCGTTCCCAGTCCCGGTCAGCAATATACGCGGCAGTGGAAACGGCACTGACCGACATCATTCAGCATCGGCTGCCAGTTGCCACCAACTCAACTTTCACTGCAATCCGGTGGCAATCCATCCTACACGGGACCATCACCGGAATCGAACGTGTTGAAAACGACGCAACTCCGGCCGAAGAACATTTCAGATCGTTTCGAAAATTGTCGAGGCTATCCCGGGGTGCGAGGCCGATCTTGTTACTGTAGAAGGACTAATGTCTGGGCGGAGGTGCGGTGGACCGAAAAATGGGGGGAACTAGATTCTTGGGAGGTATGACACGAGATTGACTTTAATCCAGTACTGGCATCCGCCACGGCGGAAGGAGTGCGTCCTGTAGAGTGCCCGCATATCTTAGCGCCTGCAAGTCCTTGGCCAGGGCACGGCTCAACACATTCACAGTCTGCAAATACATCAATCCCTGATTTGACCCACCAAGAAGTAAATTTCCAACAACTGGCTCTGCATTACAGCTCCTTGGGATGCAACACGAAGGAAGAGGGGACCCGACTTTTTGATTTACGGGCCGTAGAGCGAGGCCAGAAGAATAAATGCCCGCACAGGACATATATACTTTCGGATCATCGTCATTTGCATGCAATCTCCAGGAGTGAAGAAGTCCAGTTTGATTCTGCTTGTGAGTATTCAAACCGACATTAATGAATTTACCTGTATGTCGGCCTGCGGACGTGCTCTGTGGTGAGCGCCGAGTGGGCGCGAGGCGTGGCTGTCCTCTGGCGCTGGCGGGCCCGCGTTGGTGAGCGCGGGAGTGTGGCGCGGGTGGGTGTGGGGCGCCGGAGTGCCTCCTGGAGGAAGAGCGGAATCACCTTATCAATCGACGATGCTTGAAGCTTATCGATGGATCGACCTGCGTCTGCGCCAGAGATGGGTGGCGGACGCTCCACTCCTCGTTCTCGTTCCTCACATTGTGTCCAGTCACGGCGAGCACGACATATCAAAGGGACATCCGAGTCGAGCGAGCCGCGTCGTACGCGGAGGGCTTGCAGGGGTAGAGTAGCCAATGGGCGGCACTTTAGCACAGAGATCCAGGTTGTCCAAGTGGCATGTTCAGTAAAGTCCACTAGCAGAACATTGGAGAGAGACTCAGGGATGGCAGCTGATTGATCCGGACTCCGACTGATCCGAAATTCTCCGTTTCAACTGCTTCCCAACTCGTTCCTTCGCCTTCTCGTTCTAAGAATCTCTGCATGTCTCTCGCCAACGAGCTTACTCCGTCGCCTGGCTGAAGCCACTCCTTTCTCTCTTTCTTGCTGAACTATCCGACCAATTGACTCCTGCGCGCCGCTCCAATTCTCAAGGCCTCCTAGATCAAGGTAGATTACACTCATCTTATGAATCGTGATCGATGTTAAATGAGAGAAACACGGGCTAGTCCGACTCGCACCGAACCCATGGGCCATGGCACAACACCTCGACACGCTTTTTGGAAGCTTCAACTTGAACATCTCGGGCCTGGTTACGTCAATACCCTCGGACCCAATATGTTTAGCATTCTCGCGTCTGGCATTTCTAGCGTTCCGCATGACTTCCAATTCGCCTATTCATTCCACCTCCCTCCGGAACCTGGGTGTGAATCTCATCAACTCTCTGGTGCGCTCTGCGCACCACTGCTCCGGTCCTCTGTGGAACATCACGTGCCAGGGACTGCCTCAATCCACCCCCTTTCCGTCTTTCCCGCTGATCTTTCTTACAATGGCTCCAGCACGCTGCGTCGATTCTTGCCGGCCCCGACTTCAGATCTCCCCAAGCGCAGATGCCCCTGCGGAGGCATCATAGTTCTACCTAGATCACTCACTGCATTCAGCGCCCCGATAGCCGAGGGCCACGTGGAGCGTCTGCCACGTCTGGCTACGTCCGCCGATAAACCGGCGTTCCTCAGGGGACCGTGCCGTGTAATGCTACCTACCTACCTACCTACCTACCCTAGCGAAGCTTCGGCTACCTTCGTCACGTCGCTTAGACTCGGCAACTTAGCCACAGCCCGTGGAGCGCCAGCAAGGTGATGGCTAAGGGTTCGGCTAGCCGCATGGCTCCACAGATGGACGGCGAGGCTCCGCAGTGGCTAATTGGGGCTTGAATGCAGTGACTCCCCTCCTGTAGTACCTGTCTGTCAGCCAAGTGTACAAGAGAGAATTGCAGGTCGCAGACATGAGAGTATCCCGCATGTTTTTATCGCCCATTCATCGCGAGTTTTCAGCGTCCGAAAAATATAGGGAGCCTCCCTCGAATCCTCGAATATTCAGACACTCTTCATTTCTCTCAGCTTCCTTGGTGCAAGTTTATGCAACACCCCGGTTCGCTACTCGAGGCTTCGTAGATCGCTCTGGTCCTTTGAAACTCAATCGTGGCGAATCAAATAATTGAGTGATGTGGGTTCGACCCCCCGCCAAAGCCGTGGTCCGGATGGTTCTATCATTTGCTCTCCAGCCCGCCATCGTGCTCACCCTTGGCTCACCCACCACAAAATTTCAGCAGAATGATTGCAAATTTCAGCACTAGTCTAATGAACCCCCGCCTCAGTACTCAAAGCTTCGTAGATCAACGTAGATCGCTGTTTTCCGGTTCTGGGATGTTGCGAGAGGAACACGGTTTGAGTCGTTGCAAAATTGTGGGAGCCATGGACAACTTGTTTCTTCCAGAGACTTGCAGGCCTTGTCATTTGGTGTTTTAGAGCTCAAATAAAAGACCTGATCATTGAGTCTTTGTGAAACACATGAATCCAAGGATAATGTTGGACATTATAAATACTAAACAAAGGAAGGAAACAAATGAGAACAGTAAGCAGGTGTAGCCACCAAGTGAACGACAATGACTAAGTATGGGTATATACTGGACACCATGACATAAATACTGAGTAAAGTATGGAAACGAAAAAGTTCAGAGTAAACAGACATCTCAACCACACATTCCTCTCACCTGACTCAAACTAACATAGCAACTAGCTCTTTCCCATCACCCAGACTTAGATCCTCTATCTCTCTGAGTTCTTCAACCACGCTTCCAGCTGTTGTTTCAGGGGCTGCATTTGGTGCATGGATCTCTGAGAGAAGTGTCAAGCTCCATGTGTGTCCTTCGAGGACAACTCCCGTGATGCTGAGGAGTTCTTCATCAATGAGGGCAACTTTTTTTGCTTGAGATGACCGTGCAAACAGATATCTTGCACCTTTCCAATACTCTGTTGCCTTCAACACATCCCCATTTTCCTTTGAGATGTATCCAAGTTGAAGCATACATTCTGCTCGGTTGCGGTGGACATCCATCTGTGTGAATCCCTCGAGGGCAACTGTCAGAAGGCTGACTGCTGTATCTTGATCACCTTCAGTGCAGAAAATATCTCCTAGGAATTGGAGGGCCTTATGAACATCTAGCTTCTGCTGTGACTTTGAGGCATGCACAAGATATACTATCGTCCAGGAAGATGGCCATGTTGAACCCCAGAGACTTCTATCACCGAGTCTCTCTAAACAGTAGTTTACCAAGTCGACTTGATTGCCCCAAAAGAATGAAAGGCACTTGTGGAAAAGCAGCTTTGCAGATGGTTGATTTCCTTCTCTCAGATGGAGGGGTCCCATTGCAGCATCACAGGCCATTGAATAGGTCACATCTCCCAATGAATTTAATATTGATTTTGCTGTATCAATCTTCCTTTCCACATCTTTCATTGGTACATCCAGAAACACCTCGACTTCTGCAATATTGAGCAAAGTGAAGGCATGAAGATATGGTTCTAGTTCAAAAGGGGCTTCGTGAAGAATTTGCCTGTGGATGTCTCGGGCCTTCACATATTCTGACTTCAGCTTGTAGATCTCTGCCTGAGTTGACATAATCGTGTTTGCTAACTGACCACCAGACATACCACAATGATCTAGGAGGTCTCTTGCCCTTTCGCAGAGGGATGCTGCATACTTGAAGCTTCCAAGTGCATTCCAACAGATCGCTTCAATCTGTAGTGCCCGTGCTTCATTGTGTAAATCTGCAGAAATCTGTGCTAGCCTCTGTGCCTCAGATGCATGCATTTGGCCTGCAGCTGGATCACCCATGTTAAACTGGTGAACTGCTAGATGAATCAATAATTGACATTGTCTGCGGGTGTTCCCAGTTGAAATTGCCAATGAGAGTCCGGTCTGATGGTAACTTGTAGCTGTAGGAATATCATTCTTGAAGTACTCATAGTAGATTCCTAAAGTCTCGTAAAATCGACCTGTTGAACCTGTTCAATCATGAGGAGAGGAGATTGCTTGAGGACTTACATTTGACATCAGACTCATCCAAGTGAGGTAATTGTTTTTTTGCTCGCTCAACCAGGACCTCGACGTGAGGAATTGGATGATGTTGCCAAGAACTGAGGGTCTCTGCAATAAAAAAGACCTCCAGTCCACTCGGGAGAGGTTGAATATGGGGAATATGGTCCATCAAAGGAGTCCGGCCATGTCCAGCAAGTCTACTGAAAGCATTGAGATATATGATGCAGTAGACTGTATCAACTGCTGCAGGATTCTGGTACTGGAGCCTGTTGAGAAGTAGGCCCTGGATATTTGAGAAATTTGATGTGATTCGTAGGACTATCTCAGAAGTTGAGACAGTCCCAGAATATTTGTACTCAAGTTCCAATAGCTGATAAAAGTAATTGAGAAGAGCCTGAACAAGGTGATCCATCGGGGGGTAAGATTTTGCCATGTATCCCCGGATGGGTACCAAGGTCTTGAACCGTCTGTGATCATCACTGTAGGCCAACGAGGTGGAAAGCAGGGCCGCTTTACACGTGAGGATGTCTTTTATTGGAAGCTTGCTTTCTACCAGCTCTATATCTGAAAGGCCATCAGGGAGCATTGAGAGGAGGCTCAACAGCTCCTGGCAATGAGGCACAGATGTGATTCTGGGGCTTGATAGGGACATTGAAATGGATAGATCAAGATTTGACCGCTTGTCATAGCCATTCGAGATTACTGAGGTTTTCTCTTCCTCCCAACGTGCCAGCACATTGGGGCAACCCTCGGATTCAACCAAGTGGGCCATAAGATCAATTGCAAGGGGCATGTTGTCAGTCAGGAGGAGAACTTTGTCAATGTCATCACTGTCATGACAGTCATCTGCAATATCAATGAAAGTCTGTCGAGCAGCATCATGTGTCAAGGGTTTCAAAGCTGGCAAGAAAGGGCGAGTCCAGCGTACAGAGGCTGGTCTTTCTGTCCCTCGCATTGTGATCTACTGGAGTGTTAGTTTCAACACTAAGGTCAGAATATCAGGACTTACAACCAATGCAAGGTGTGCTACATCTGTAAGCAGAGATAAAAACTCCTCAATGTCTCGACGGATTTCTGTCAGCTCCCAGAGTGTCTCCAGGTTATCCAGAACCAAGAGACAGGCCGGATTGGTGGCAAAATGATGCAAAACCATTTTGGCCAGATCTTTCTTTGGCTTCAGTCCCAAATGGGCCCCAATGAGAGTAACCAGTTCATCCTTACTTGATGTAGAGTCGCAAGGAACGAAGAAACGATGCTGGGCATATTTCCCAGTGATTGTTGGATAATGCAAAACAGCCCTTGCGAGACTTGTCTTTCCCATTCTACCTGCACCCAAAATTGCTATCCTTGGTGTCTCCTGCATGAACAGTTTGAGAATGTCGGAAACTTCAGATTGTCGACCATGGAAGATTTTTGGTTCCGATGGCAGCATGGAAATTGAGGTTGAGCTTGATCAGAATAGGCTCAGCTCCAAATTTATCAATCTCAGTTCAGACCATACCTATTGTAGGAGCTAGAAAGGACCCTAGTTGTCTAGACAAAGTTACTTTTTGCTGTACCTAGAATACAAGGTCCACCCACCAATGACCCTTTGTCTGAAGTGGTTCCATCAGAAAAGGCATCAATCAAACCCAGAACCTCTTGGTGTTTGTCTTCGGCAAATTTCTGCATGATTCCAACTTCATTGAGGAGGTTGATATCCTGAAGCTGTTTTTTTTTTTCAGGTTGAATGCTTGCATGTACATATAATATAGCAAACCACTTCACCTTGAAATGATCTAGTGCCTCTTGCAAACCCATGTTACAATCCCGCAACAGTTTGCTCATTTCTCCCTGACGAAAAAAGTGCCTGATCTTGCTTTTATCCTGTTGGGCCTCCACAAATGTATGGATCTTGTAGAGGGTGCTGAGAACATGCTGTCAGCAACAATTTCCCTCCAAGAAGGGACATACTCTGTGAATTTCCCAAGATGATTCAACATGCTTGGTGACAAATCTAGAGCAATATCTGACGTTGTATGGAGAGAAATAATTGCATAGAGCAACCCATAGGTTTGCTCCAACAATTGAGCACAATCACTCTTGTTTTGCTTGACAGTCTGGCAAAAGTGAGATGAATTTTATGATTTATAGTCAATATGTACCTGCACAGCAGTCAGCAGAGAGTTGGCAGTACTGGAGATAGGTTCCAAGAATGGAGTCTTGAAGCTATTAGCAAGGACCTCGAGGGTATTTACTGCTATAGTGAAACATTTTAGAATGTTGTTTAATCGGATTTCGGTCATGATAGGCTGAAGAGGCATTTGATCTGATGGGCAAGAATCTGGACTGTGCTGGTGACATGGTCCTTTTTATCCTCAATGTACGTGGGAGGTCGAACATCCAGTGGCTCATCATGTGATCATCATTCTGATGTTGCACTGATGATTGAAACCCTATTCTAATACAGATGCATATGCATCTCTGTCCCTTGATCATGTCGCCTTGGAGACGTCACATGT
This sequence comes from Mycena vulgaris, assembly GCA_029204335.1. Classification (NCBI taxonomy): domain Eukaryota; kingdom Fungi; phylum Basidiomycota; class Agaricomycetes; order Agaricales; family Mycenaceae; genus Mycena; species Mycena vulgaris. Next base: position 43,922 of record JARGYA010000464.1, read on the forward strand.
ACTCACAGAAAGTATACTAGGGCTATAGATACCCTCCTTGTTCATCTGTCAAGGAACAATGTCAGGGGAGATCATCCCGCTCGTAAGCTGTGAGCTTGGGAAAAACACAATTGAATCGTGATAGTAACCACCTTCAAGGGGCGACCACTAAAATCATTGTTGAAATCGGGTGGTACTATGCCTAGTCATTTGGTTTTTGATGCATGTGATTGGGCCATCAATTCCATCAGCGCGTTAATGAGAGACGCGTTTCTGGACGTGTATGGACATTCTGCATGCAGCATAAATAGCGTGTCTTCTTTCCCATTGATGTCAAAAATTTTCCAAGGCATATTTGTATGAATCACAAGAGTGAACTATAAATCAGCCAACATTGCATCCAAGACTTCGCCATCAACCAATGTTCCAAGTATCTGGTGAACCCCAGACAATGTGGAAATACAATGCAATGTATCATATTGTTGCTGAGCATTCATTGCCCGACAACACTCTACCACCAATCCTCCCCTCATTTATGCGAGACTGTTCATCTGGAAGTCTGAAGAAGATGCGCTAGGAATTGCGGAAACCTAAACAGACATCTGGCGACGAGACTATCAATTCCCAGATAGTGATGCAATCGATATGCTACCTGGCTGAGACGACTCTTGTCTCATTAACGCGCTGATGGAATTAATGGCCGTTGATGGACCAATCACGTGCATCAGAGACCGAACAACTAGGCATAGTACCACCCGATTTCAGCAATAATTTTAGTGGTCGCCCCTTGACCACCTTTCCCCAAATTCCGTGAGAGACCCACACACAGTGAGTCATGAACACATCAAATCAAATCATAGTGAAACATTTTTGAATGTTGTTTAATCGGATTTCGGTTGCAATAGGCTGAAGAGGCATTTGATCTAATGGGCAAGAATTTGGACTGTGCTGGTGAGACGGACCTTTTCATCTTCAATGTGTGTGGGAGGTCGAACATTCATTGGCTCATCATGTGATCATCACCCTGATGTTGCACCGATGATTGAAGTCCTATGCATATGCATCTCTGTTGATTGATCATGTCACCATGAGAATGGGTAAGTAGTACTGCCCACACTTTGGAGACGACACATGTATCCTCACAGAAGGTGTACTTGGGCTATAGATACCCTTTTTGGTCATCTGCAAAAGAGCGATGGCAGGCCACTTGAAGGGAGATCATCCCGCTCGCAAGCTGTGGGCCTGGAAAAAACACAATTGAATAGGGATGATAACAGCCTTTCGCCAAATTCTGGGAGAGACCCATATGGAGTGAGTCGTGGAGAATCTGTGCACATCAAATCAAATAAAAATACCAACTTTGAATTCACTGGCTCCAAAAGAAATCATTGAGTCAAAAAAAAAGTATCTGGACCCCACTTCACAGCTTCGGCGGGATTCAGATGTGCTTCCTCTCTTGGACTCCAAGATCAGACTATGGAATGAGAGTGATCTGCATTGATCTATGAAGCCTTGGGAGGAGAGATGTAGCCTTGGACTAAGCTAGCAAATTCCAGGAAGGGCAGAAAGGCAGGACCAGTTGACATTTAAAAAAACCAATTTCTTCAGAATTTGAGGGGGAAGACAGTGGAATGAGCTAGTTGTTGGCACAGAGCATGCAGGAGGAGGTATTCACCAGATTATAAGCAGATTGGTTACGAGTCTAAGAGAGAAGCAGGTTTAAGTCCTGTCATCAAAACCATGGAGACCCTCGAGCCACATGTTTTTTGGTCGTTGCTCACTGGCTTGTCATCAAAGGCCTAACTCTAATACGCTCCAAAGTATGTTCGCACCTGGTCTCAGTGCTTGAGAGCGATATCTTTCGCGAGATAAAGCCAACAGTTGGACGTTATTGGATGTTACCTGATCTTCTTGGATTTATTTGACAGCCCACGCACTTAAACACATCAGACTTTTGACAAAAAACTTGTGACCTTTTTGGGCTTGTGAGCTTGCTGACAAGCTCACAAGGTCAAAAAGGGTCAGAAGTGAAAAAACACCCTTCGTGAAATCGGCAATTGATGCCATGACGATCCTTGAAAAAAAAAAAATTGAAGAAAAAAATGACTTTGTGGAAATTGGGACATAGTTTGTGGCCTTGCGAGCTTGCGACATTTTTGGTGAAGCTTGTGACCTTGTTTGGCCTTGTACAAGGTCACAAGTTATTTGTCAAAAGTCTGATGCAAGGCTTGGTAGAGCAGGCTAGATCACTGTCTTCCGGTGCTCGCGGGCGGCGGAAGTGAAATGTATTGATTACAACGAGATAAACGGGTTAGATTCTCGCCGAAACCATTCAAGTTCCAGTCTACTGTTTTTTTTCTTCTTGATATTGACTCCACTTGCCAGTATATCTCTTTTGTACACAGCAACCGCGGCGGCGTTTCGGGTTGACCCGTCACACTCCGTGTTTTCCTCACTGGCCGGAGTCTATGAATATTAGGAGACTCACAAGCAAGAGGCAGAAAATCAGGAGTCCGAGTGTCTGTCATGGCCCGCCGACTGCACCAAGGCTACATAGACCGAGTAGTAGACGTTGAGTAGACGCGACGCGCGTCGTGTGTGACCAATCACGTGCGCGTGACGAGACACCCTACCAGCACATCTCATCCTAAGGCTCCAATCATTTAGTTTTCGTGTAGACCTGAGGGCAAATTAAACGAAAACGGTATTTAAACGGTTTAAAACCGTGTAAAACCGTTTATAAATGGTTTTTTTCTCGGAGAACCTAAGTTTCAGTCAGAAATGTCAATTATGAGCCCCAACCGTAGTCCAGGACGCATTCTGAGGAGGCTGACACTATTATAATGTTCGCAGCTATACAACGTATCAACCTCAAGTATCCAGTGCCATCCTAGTACTTATATGATAGATGTTGAATCCGGGTTCACTTTAACCTACATACACAAACACACAGTCAATGAGTGAAGTCTTCCGAAAAATTGGATCCTGCACCGAGGGATACTTCCAGCAAGATGTGTCTGGCTTGGAAACTTGATCTTCGGGAGGATCAGTCAGGGAGGCGGCGGGGGCGGGACGGGGATTGCCGACCACCATCAATTAATTACTCGATTGGGATAAATCTTGTTTTGATCCCGCCCACCGACCTCCGCAAGAAGTTTGTTTTACATTGGGCCTGTACCGGGCATTCTGATGAACCCCATGAATCATCTTAGTCCTCAAAAACTCAAGATTTAAAGGTGAATTACAGGGCTCTGGTAGTGCTCTGGCTGTAACCGTTTAAACCGTGTAAAAATGGTTTGTAAACCATTTGCACCTCCGCTCAAATAAAACGGAAACGAAAACGGTTAAAACCGTGTAAAACAGTTTATACACGGAAACGGTTGGAGCCTTATCTCATCCCGTCTTCGTCTCTAATCCCAGTCCGCACCAGAATAGGAAGGCCGCACACCGGAGGTTCCACTGACGGAATTTAAGTGTAAACGGACTAGATGCCCGCATGCCACGGACCAATAATGAATATAGAAATTATTCAAGGAATAGGCCGCTGGAAGCCTCTGAGGAAGTAAATAGTAACTGCTGGTAGATGCGCTCGAGGCCCTGTGGGCATCGTCCCCTATGACACAAGAAGTGCATCGGCCTGTGTTTGGATGAGGCTTTGGTGAGGATTCACTCACAAACCTTTTTCTTTGATGATCCTCATGGTGCTCATCCACCGCCAAATTTCAGGAGACCAAGTGCAATGGGTGATCACACCTTAGCCTATTGAACACCAATTCAAATCCTCAATAATTTGCACCGCCCTTTCCAGGCCTGTGGTTTCTGGGTATTTATTAGACCACCTACTGCCTATCATCAAGGCTCCGTAGATCAAGGCAGATCCCTCTCGTCCCATTCCAGGGAACCTCACTGCCCTTTTCCGAGAGACGCGCGGGTTCGACTCCCGCCGAAGCCATGAGCCTCGGGGCAAGCACTTTTTATCGTCCATTCATCAGCAAACCCCTGAGCACGGCATAAATCAGTCGGGCATGTGGCCTCCCACGGCGCCTTTCGAAACCTTATCTCAACTCCTTGGCCTGAATTCAGGTGTGGACTCGCCATTTATTTCAGCGTGCGCACTCTCTCATCCAGACCCTCCCTAAATCTCGGTGTGGATTCCTTCAACCCCTCACTCTGCTACTCATTGCGGCGCCGTAGATCAACTCGACCGCAGATCTCGTCCTGTTCAAGGATGCGCGGGATGTTGGCCCTGTACATCTATATAAGAAATGAAGACCCCGTATGTCTGCAAGACAAGATAATTAGACAAACATACATTCGTACTGGTCACAGGAGCTCCAAATGATGTCATCTTCTCCACGGTTCCACCTAGATGTTGAAAGCTCCACAGGTACTCCACCTCAGTGTTCGATTTCTATTTATAACTGTTCAATGTTAAGTTCGGACATCGCGCTGGGTTTCTCAACGAACATGACACACGCTGGCCAACTGCGACCTCTCTTTCCCAAATCTGGGTCACAGACGAGGCCGAAGCCGTTCAAAATTGAGGTAAAAGTCTTCATGACAGCGAATGATCACCTTCGACGGGCTTTCAGCGAACATTTCAAGATAAGGCGCCAGTTAATTTTGACACATATGTACTGGGTGTAACCGAAAAAGTACGCTTCTATGTGTCTATGGATCGTCGTCATTGATTGCATACGGTGCCTAGGCTAAGCAGGAATCTGACGACGCACGATGGGCCAAAAAAGGCGCCGGCAAAAAGAAAAAGAAAATCGGGGACAGGTACGACTTCAAGCGCAATCTTCCACCGCATTTATGGCATTTTACAATCAAAGTCAGAGCTCCTTGGTGCCCCCAGTGAGTGAATTCACATAGATCTGCTGCCCAGCGGGCACGACGCCAGCGGGAACTTGCAGAAAAAATAGAAGAGTTGCTGCAATCGAAAGGCCGTAAGAATATACGATCTCGAGCACAGACTTTGCGGAGGAAGGTAGAGGAAGCAGAACGGCGACTTGAGTTTGATGCAGTTTGCGGTGAGTGCAGTTACAGAGCACAGTAGTTCTAGAATTGTGACATGACGAGCAGATCCAACTGAGGCTCTTGATCAAAGCATTGGACAAGGAGTTTGAAATAAACAATCCCCGGCGTGAGAACAGGTACAGGCCAAGTCGTCGTGAACAGATGTTAGGATCCGAGGAGTATCACCGAATGCTATCTGTGGCAAAGCAATCTGAACGGGAACGCCGGCAAACGCGGAGAGAATGTTTGTAGTCTAGCATAGTTATTTACCAATTCCCATTTCAGTGACTCCTAACTACAAGTGAGCATAATTTCAGTATGTAGTGAAGCTTGAATACTGTTTACTCAAGTCGGCCGCGAGGAGCCAACCAAAGGTTGGCGACGAGCGGCACCTTCAAACTTAACATGTCTTCGGATGATTGTGAACTTATATCTACGGCAAAGCACTCACGGACTTACTTCCTTATTTTCTCACCATCAATTTGTTCACAAGGCCACGAGGAGTCAACCGGAGGTTGACAACGAGCGGCGTCTCAGGAAGTCTAGACAAAAATCAACCTATATAATGTAAGCATCGGAAACCCGATTTCTCCGTAGCGTAGCACGGGTAACTGCTAGTCTATATAAGAAAAGCCGTGGTTTGTCGAGACAAAAGTGGGGCCTGTGGGAATGCAAAAGCCAACAGCTCCACAGTCAACTGCCGATATGTTGCGAGTTGCGCAGAAATGAGGTAACCGGTTCCAGTGCTCCACCGCCAAGTGTGAAGTACTATTTATAATGTCACGATGATGAGTTTTGTCTCGCCCGAGATCTGTAGCGGCCAAATTGGCATTTCAGAATCAATGAAACTCCGACCATAATCGTTATGCCGAAATCTGCCAGGCTGTGTTGTGCTGAATTGGCCACGCTGGTTTGATGCCAGCATAGCCGGTTGATACTAGCGGCAAAGCGCGGCGTATATAGCATCAACAGGCATCTGCGAACTGTGGAATCTGCGTCAGAGAACGAAGCAAGAACCGCAGGACTCCAATTTGATGTGTAACCAGGTTTCGTATGGAGACAGTGCGGTCGGAATGAAGCCATTAGTGTGAGAGCTGCCCCATTCAAATAGACATTCACAGATTGGCTCAGTTTATAGATGCAGGCGCCTTGGACCGGATGCAGGTTGGACGAGATGAAGGTGCCGTGAGAGGAAATCTGCAAACTCAGTTTTGAAGGTGAAATGTCGAGGGCAGGTTTTTGAAATGAAAAGAGGTTGAAATGAAGGTACACAACTGGGGTATGAAGACACGGACATTTATTGGCTGGGTATCCGGCTCTACCACTATATTCACGTAGCCGGTTGAGCCCTGGCCGCTATTAGAATGAGTGCATATGGGAGGATGTGTACTATGGACTTAGTGGCCGTATTACCACCTGAATTTGAGTGGGGCTAACCAGTACACAGAAACTACAGGCTGGATCGCCCAAGATCTGCCATAGTTAAAGCGAAGTTCGAAATGACTTGGAGAGTGCGATCTTTTGCAAGATTTCTACCTTGCACGAGATGGCCGAGACAGTTGAACTTGTTGTTTGGCCGCATAGGAATGCAAAACCAAAGGCTTATGCAGTACCTTACTTGCTGATATAGCTATGTAGGGTGGTCGGGTCCCAGAAGCTGAGTTAAGGATTGCACGGAAAATCCAAGAAACGTCCTACAAGGACAGGTGCGATAATAGGATGCAGATGCAACAAAATGAACGACAGGGGCTGATAACATGCTGAACATGAATATGCCGTCAATTTTGTGTCAAAGCACTGATTCCGTCAGTATGAGTAGCTGCTTGAATTTTGGATCACCCAACATGCCCGGAAGACAATAGAACATAGCATTCGCAGTGTCAGCTTGAAAATCCACAAGAATACATCGCTTTGAAGTATAATTTTACAGTACGACATATGAACACATAATTCAAGACAGATGATGATGGTGACCTACAAGCACTTGAAAAGCGGAAACTTGGTAGTGATGAAGGCGAACTTCTGAAGGACGGTAAGTCAACGATATTCCTGAATCGTCCGTGGCGAAGACACAGGTAACTGCTAGTCTATATAAGAAAAGACGTGGTTTGGCTAGCTAAAATTGGCGCCTGTGGGAATCATCTGCTAACAGTGTGGAGCCAGGTGGAGCAGAGTTCATCCGGTTGACGGTTTGTCTCGATGTCGAATTGTTGAATATGGCTCCACGGCAATGTCCAGATGTTCGGTTGGCGGTGAATCTATCGAGCGAGGTTTGTCTCTGGCCACACAGATCGGACCGGCCATCCGAGCTCCATGATGCCGTCAACTGCTCCAGTGGAAACAGAAGATGACGAGATGTTGAATTTCCCCACCGAACGCTGAGTTCCAAAATGTTGAAATGTTGACTTCACTTCTTGGGTGGAATTACTTTCAACTGGTCGCATGAAGGCTGCAGTCAGAATATTTCGGCATAATTAACTTGCAATTACAGCAAGGTAAATCGTTCCATTGGTGAGATGAAGGCAAGTCGACTGAAACATGAGTCAAATAAAAGGGGCGCTGTAATGCAAAACTCAACCTCTCAAGTTGCACCCAGGGAGGAGCCTAGGAAGTCGCTGGGTTGAAATACAGGCACAACCAAAGTGATATGCCATGAATCCAAGCCTTTTGAATGAATCTGACAACATGTCCGCGGTGTAGCCGTCTCCGCCTTGCGGCGCAGTGTCGAGCGCTGCGCTGAAGCGGGCGCTGACAGAGGCGAACCGCGCAAGGCACGACTCCGTACTCGCGCCACGAGGGGTGAGGTCGACACGGCGCTGCGAGCGAGCGAGGTCCCCGTGCCTTCCGATGCAGCGGCGCAGCAGCAGAGCGCAGGCCGCGTTCGCTCGAACCAGCGGTATCCGCGAGCGCGCGCAGATGCGGTGGCGGCGCCAGGACGGGATCGCGGCGCGCAAGGATCCCAAGTCCGCGCTGAACGGGGTGAGCACGCCACCGTTCTGTACTCGCGCGCAGAACCCGCGCCGCTGTGGACGGGCCGCGCATGGAGAGTGGCCGCAGCAGCCCCCGCACTCTGCGGAGAGGCTGGTGCTGTTGGGGTGTAAGACCGCGGTGCGTGCGTTGCGAGTCCGTCGGTTGCGAGCCGCGCGCGGGTCGTCCGTGGCGCGGGCAAGCGGCGGCGCGTGGCGTCTCCGCGAGGCTTGCGAGGCTCGCGAGATGGGCATGACGCACCACAGCCCGTCCTCGGCCTTGCGCACTGTGTTCGGGCGGGACGAGTCGCGCGAGCGCATGGAGTGCCCGCGAGGTGGGGGTGCGGGCACTGCGATGTGTAGGGTGCGGGGTCGAGTCGGCGAGTTCTCGTGCTCGCGCAAGGATGCATCGGGGGGAGGGACGCGCGCGCGGTCGGGGTGACTGCAGCGGCGCGGGGACGAGAGTCCCGTATTCGCGGGGCTAGGCGCGGTGGGAGTGCGAGCGGCGCGTCGAGCTCCTGGGGACGGCGTGCGGCGCGTCCTCGTGGTGTGGCGAAGCTTTATGGTGTGGAGGTCGGAGGGAGTCGCGGGAATACGGAGAGTGGAGTGGAGCAGCGGGCTAGCTACGAGCGCCGCTGTCCTTTCGGTGAGCCGCGGAGTCGCGGGGATGCGAGTGGTGCGGTGCGCGAGCGGAGATGTTGCAAAAGGCGTGCGCGCGCTAGACGAGGCGAGCGCGGGTCGTGCTGAGTGCTGGACCCGCGTCGATTCGCTGTGCACGGCACGAATTCTCCGCACGCGGAACAGTTGTCGCGAACGTGAGCGTGACGCTTGCATACATTACCTCCGAGAGCGATATATGTATGCTCAGGATTATCGGGCTCGAAATGGTGCCAAGGATAAAATAGTGAGTAAATCATAGAAAATGCCCGAGGAGCAGGGAACGTACCGAGGGAACGTACCGGAAGAGCGCCGCGGATGTGCATAGGGGGTCGCGAGATGCTTCATACAGCTAGGCCGGGAGTCCCAGGCGAGTCACAAGTATCCTGAGGAAAAGATATGATATAGTCAGTAAATGGAGAAGTCAGGTTAGGGGCACGACAACATACCTTACCGCAGCCCTAATAATACCCCAAAGTCTATGTTGACTTCATAGAGCCGCTGCGAGAGCGGAAAGGAGATAAGGTGTCTCTTGAAACCACAATGCTGATTTCTGAAAATGGTCAGTAAATCGAAAAACTACACTCAGGACGGGACTGCTCAGGCGCGGATCGCTCTTGAATATCGCGATATCCTTATATACAGCCACCCGAGAGCCGTGAGCGAGTCGGATTGGCCCTGATAAAGAAATATGATATTCTTACGCATCTTCATCTTATCGCTAAACTTTCCGTTCAGCTCGGGGTATATACGAGAAACGAAAACGAAAACGAAGGAGTATAGACAGCCGGCCGATGGCCGCTGATGGCTTTACTGATCCGTCCATCAATTCCGCCGTCTGCCCTGAGCCCTCAACATCATTACAATATACCTCACCCTCACTCTAACCGGACCCTAACCACTAACCATAACTCTAACCACTAACTGCTAACCTCTAACCCCTAGCTACTAACCTCTAACCCCAACCTCTAACCACCCAAACCCTAACGGCCGCTGCGCGGCATTATTGCGGCAGACTACGCATTGCCGGTATGCCGCTTGATGCGGCCGAGATATCTTCGTTTTCGTTTTCGCTTCTCGTTAATACCGTTCAGCTCGCCGCCATCGCGCGATCACGGTGCCGCCGCCGCTGTCGCGCCGTGAGCGCGCCAACATTTAAATCCTGGATTTGGCGTTCCCGTGAGCGAGGGTACATGTACATCGCTCCTCACACGTTCTTTTCTCAGCACTGAGTCTCTATTTTCAGTTCGCCCTTGCGCCCGCCGCCGCTGCGCTATCATCGCGCTATCATCACGCCGCCGCCCTCAACATTCAAATTCTGGATTTCGAGTTCCCGCGAGCAAGGGTCCATGTATGTATGTATGTTCGTTCTCGCGTTATCTTTATCTCAGTACTTACCTCTGTTCAGGTTTCATTGTTGCTATGAAAGATTGTTGGCGTACCCCAAACATCGCCCAGTGCGAGAACTTGAGCCAGATATCTCCGAAAGGGACATCGAGAATAGGGTCGTTCACAGTAGCCCTTTTTTGCTCCCTTTTTCTCTCCCTTTTTCTGCGCTTTTTGAGACTGGTCCGTTTTCTGCCGGGTTTTTTTTTCCCTTTTCACTTTAGACATATAAAAAGGGTTGAAAAGGGAAAAAATCAGGGACCCAACCGCAAAAGGGGGCGAAAACATAACAAAAAGGGAGCCAAAAAGGGAAGAAAAAAGGGCTACTGTGAAACCCCCCTCGGAAGCTCCCTTTTTCTGCCCTTTTTGGCCCCCTCTTTTCGTTCCTTTTCTCAATACTGTGTGTTTCATGCAGAGCTGGAAGATCTGATTGCTACTAGGACATCAGAGAGTACTTTGGGCACTCAGTTCAAGGTCTGATCCAACCCTAATATTATTTTCATCAACCATTTGCACTGAAAGCATTGGTCTGGAAGAAGGAACAGAAAAAGGGAGGGAAAAAGGGAGTGAAAAAGGGCTACTGTGAACGACCCTAATGTTCCCCACGAGAGGAAGCCCTCGAGGGCCGGGGACAAAGACAGGCTCCTGACTTTGCGCGCGTAGTATAGGCATAGAGGCAATGCTGTCCCCAGTATAAGAGTCCAAGGTGACTTCAGCGGAGACAAAGGTACGAGTCTATACTAGAAGAATGGGACTGGGATGGACTGGGACTCACCCAGTCCTATCATCAGTATGCGAGTCCTATCAATGAGGAAAGAAGAATGGGACTCGCCGTTGGAGAATAGGACTCGGACTTGACTCAGACTATCAACGGACATCAGCCCACGCCCGCCGGCAGATCACGGACATGTGGACATCATTATGTGACCACTGTCACGCGAAGTCTCACTGCATATGCGTTTCTCGAGTCGCGCGCGGCGCGGTGTAGACAGAAATATTATGCGGGGCTTCTGAATTTTGAAGTAGTAATTCCCATGTTGTCATCCCTCGGATTCCATCCCCCGGCCGAAGGGATCATGAGTCAGATCGCCGAGCACACTGGTGCACCGCTGGAAATGCCTCCCGACCCATAAGATATTGGTACGTCTAGGATTACCCTGAGATAAAACATGCTCACAAATTTCCTCAGGAGAAGACCAAGCTTCATATAAAGAGCTACTGGGAATTCCAACAAGGATCTGGCTCATCTTTGTAATGAATGTGTCGCAAAAAAAGGTGCTCCGATAGTCAACCGACAGTCTGATCTAATTGGGATCCTGAAGAGGATGAAACCAAATCATAATCCAGACAGCTACAGGCTCATTGCTCTCGAAAGCTGCTTCTTGAAAGCGATGACGAGCCTCATACACTGGAGAATCTTCGATTGGGCAGAGGTGTGTGGCTTGCTTCCTGACTGGCAAAACGGACTCAGACCAGGGTATCGCACCAATGATAATCTGTTCATCCTTCGATACCTGCGAGACTGGGCTTGAGCTAGTGGGCGCACCCTGTATGTTGTTGCGGTCGATGCATCAAATGCTTTCCCTCTACGGATCAACCAACAATGTGGTTGAAATTATTCTGTTTAGGGATGGGTGGTGCAATTTTTGACTGGCTTCGAATGCTGTACCAGAAAATGGCCTACTTTGTGTGACACGGCAATATGGAGTCCGGGGAATTTAAGGTTATCATCGGCCTTCTTACAAAAAACCCGGTGTCACCTATTCTTTGGAACCTATTTCTGGCCGATCTTAAAATGATGCCCAACATGGACGATGTTTTCCTGCCTGCTGTCCGAATATACCTGCTTGCGCAAGCCGACGACCTTCTCCTTATATCTCTCTCTGCCCGTGGTCTTTAAGTAAAAATTTCCGCCCAACATGATCAAAACCATAATATAGAATGACGGTTCTGTCCCAGGACTCGGAGGCTGACAGCAGTGATCCCTGCATGACTCAGACGTCTATTATTGATTGTGTGCTACGAAGCAGGCCTAATTACTACTGCTTGGTGGACGGGACTGTCATTGGGATCCTTGATTTAACCTGGGCCTATAAATTCAGCACTGAATTGGTTCAGTGCAATTAATGAGGTGATTCGTGGCTGATCTGGAGTCCTGCAGTATTTTTTCAGTGAATGACTGGAAACTCTGGGAAGCAGAGGTGAAGACCTCTGTTGGAGTGCCCGCGACGTATGGGGCTGTATCCGTGTACGCACGGCTGCCTTCAATTTGAAACCCTCGGTAAAGGTCGGTAATCGAGCCGAAGGATGAAGAGGAGGACTAGTGAACTTCATTTATTTTGACAGTACTTGACTCTTTTTTGCGCAGGACTCCAGTATATATTGCGCGGGGCTCGAGTTTATATTGTGCGAGGATCCAAGTTGCGCGCATCAAAAACAACCCCATCGGAGTGTCTGTTTTTAACGCGGGAGGTCCGAAAACGCCGAATATATTGCGCGGAGACCCGAAAGTTTTGCGGCGGAATAAAAGTGCTTCCGGACCGCCATAGGGTGGCTCTCCTGCGCGGAGTTAAGGAGGGACGCAGTGATTAGTAATGTAGTCGGGGTGCGTACTGCAGCTGCCCTCCCGCGTACGCCGCATAGGACGGCGGGGAGCGATTCGAGTCGGGTGCGGCGCTGGTATGAGGGTCTAAGTGCACTTTAAATAAACCGACACTTTTTTTGGTTTTTGCGACACTTTTGTTGTCAAAATTCATCTTTGCGACACTTTCACCAGGTTTGAAGGGACCAATGTAAGTGTCGCTCAAACACACTTTTCGCGACACTTTCTTTGGTCGAAAATCGGTTCCGACACTTACGTTGACGGCCATCAGATCGGCGACACTTTCATTGACATACAATCAGCGACACTTCCATTTACATATACGGTCAGCGACACTTTCACTGACATTCGATCAGCGACACTTTTTTATTATTATTTCTACCTCCAACACATTTCTAGGTGGAAGAAAAAAAAAACTCCGAGACCGGGCTGGTGGCCCATCGCGCTCGCGGATGCGGTCGTGCATGTCATGTCCTCTTGCGCCGCGCCATGCCGGATCGTCCAGAGAGGTTACACGGGCTCAAATTTTACATAGCCTCCTTAGACAGATCTGTACATAGTTCTTTTCTTTCTTCCACCTATTTCGGCTGGCGCTGTTGAAGGAGGCGTATCCGCTCAACCCGACGCTTCAGCGGAGTATGAAGGGGCTGTTTGGGTATGTGACGACAGTGGAGGGAGAGTTTATTTGAGTATGGACGACAACAGTTCCGCGGGGATGGGAACAAACACGATGTCGGTGAAGTTGTTTGTCCCATCAAGAAATCGTCGAAATAAAAGGCTCGGTCGCCATCTCGCCCCATGGCTTTGGCTGGAGTCGACCGGGCATTTCTGTCTGTGTCCGCGCCGCTGGCGCGAATGTAGAATGACGGTTCCTTCAACGTCACGCGGGAAGATTTAGCAGACGACCCTGGCAAACGCGCAGGGGATTCAACAAGTAACTATGGCTTAAATACAAGTAGAGTGGGAACTAATTAATACGAATAGAGCTAAATGAAAGAGACCAGGTCCGCAGGGTAAGGTACGAGGGATGAATGTACAGGAACATTGTCCGAGAGGAATGAATAAGTAATCTTGCCTTATTCGTGAATAACGAATCCGCGAGGTTGTACGAGCATAGACTCGTTATTCCAACAGCGAACTGACGGCCCGGGATGTACATGCTGTATCCTGGATTTCTGTTGCATTGACCCCCCAGATCAACGAACTGTGGACTTCGGTGTCTTCCCACTGACTATGAGGACTGACTCCGACTGAGTGAGTTTCTGGCGTAATCTAAACATGGCCACAAGGAGAAAACCATTAACAAACATCTGTTGTGAGGCGGGGAATCCGTGGTTACGCCACAGCAGTATGTGCCCGATTTTCAATTTCGGCGAGCGTCGATGCTAAGTAATTTCCAGATGTCCAGGCCCCAAATTTGCGCGCTGTAAGGCGACGGGCGACTGAGGCCAGATTCTGCGCGATTCCACATCGCATCCCACGAATCAAATCGGTCAGGTACTCTGTTTCAACATCGCACCTTGGGCTAATCTAACGAGATGTACCAACCCCTAATATTCAACTAAATGCGCAAGGGAATGGCAACGTTAACGTACCAGACCCATCTCAATTTGCGTATTGAAATCCTTTGCATTTTCGTGCTGAAACATATCTCGTCTCGCGTTGACTCGATTTTCTGGGCTCTTACCATTAAATGGGGGCCCCCACCGAGCCCGACGGCGGTCTAGATCGCTCGCCCCGCTCGCGGGTCCTTCTTGGGTGTCGGAATTAACCACTCGTCGACTTCTGACGTGCCGCAGCAATTCATATCGACTGCGCGCGCCGGGAGTTTGCGAGATGCGATCCGTTGAATCCCAATCTGGATCCCACGTGCGTTGCTGGAATCATGACGACGGGCCCCAGGAGGCGGAATAGGACAAGGCCGGGATCACCAAAGCTGACTCTTGCGATCTATGTAACCAACTTTGACGCGCACGGTGAAAAAAGGAATAGCCTGGCGGCCCCGCGATTCTTTCGGCGCTCATCTCTCTCGAAGCCCCTCGGCGGTGCAGACAATGTAACTGGTATGCGTTGCCGTTGCGTCGCAAGTTGCAATCTGCGTCGATCAAATTGGTAACCTTATCGGGACAGGTGGGAAGATAAACCGATTCTCTCTTGCATTCCATGTGAGTACGGAGCTTTATTCCAGCGAGTGTGCTTTAACTTGTATGTCAGTTCCCCCGAGTCCCCCAAGAAAATATTAATGGGGTCTGATTCGGTGGTCCCACTGGAGCGAACGAGAGCGAACGAGACTCTACGAGACTCCACTCCGACTCCCAAATTTGATACGTTGGTGCAGGACCCCGGCTTATGCTGCAAGAGGTCCGATCAGAAAATCGAGATTCCGGCCGTTTCCGTACATCCATTTTTGGCTTGAATATGTACGCATAACGATCGGGTGCCCAAAATTTTGCCTCACTTCATACGCCAAAGTGAACGGACCTCTGAGCGACGCACTGTCGTCAGCATGTGTGATCGGACCCGCTTGAAAGATACTTCCGTCCGCATTAAGTGTATATACTGTAAGTACGCCTTGTAAAGCACTAGAATCGTCCAGCCATCTCTGCGTCCTCCTGCTCCTCGACCTCCTCAACCTGGTCATCCATACCCGCCGGCGGACCATCATTGTTCTTCATCAGTTGCGCGAGGTGGAGAACAGCGGCAGCTAGAGCCGTTTGGGACTGCCGCAACTTTTGCAGCAACTCCAGGGAACTGGGACAAAGAGTGGCGAGCATGTGTGGATACCCCTCCGCCGTGGGGACAGCCTGCCGAGTGATCTTCGTGAAGGATGCAAGTGAAAACAATATATGGGTCCGTGGGATCTAAAGCACTGTCGGACAAGATAGTATCCCACAGGCCATCGAGCTGAATATCGCGCCTGCGAACTGACGATAAACGGAAACGTAAATGTAGGAAGGTGTGCCGACACTTGTGGCGGTCGGAATCCAGTCATGATTCGTGTTTTTTGTATACATCGTCATTACTGTCAAATATTTTAGTTGTCAAGGAAGAGGTAAGTGGGGGAAAATACGGACCTGCAGCGAGAAGGACTTGAGGAACGGCGCCGTTCTTTAAGACAATTACAAAATCGTGGGGCTTGAGAGGGTTGTAGTCCGTGATATTTGCAAGATGCACGTTCTCGTGTATCCACTGGACGGCCGCAAAAGCCTTCGCTCGAGCCGTCGTGAATTTCTGGGGTGAAATGAGAACAAGATCTGGACCCGACCAACGGAGGACTCACCGACGCGGCAACACTCTTGACCGTTGCCTTGTTTTGAACCCGCATATTTGCTGGGACTCCTGAGCCTTCATATGTACCTGTATGTCGAACATATCGGTCGACCCCTGTCGTCTTGCTACCGGTTTCGGCTTTAGAAACTGTCGCAGCCAGCCGCGCCAGCAAAGATTCGCGCAGAGATGGACCCACTGGGACGGCAGCTGCATTGCGTCTCATCATGCTGACGGAGACTTGGCCGTGCGTGTCTGGAGGAGTGTTCGTGGCAGTGTCGGTGACGGTGGCGGCATTGTGGGTGAACCCGTGAGGCAGTAAGCACCCAAGGTCCTCCCAGTCAAACCATGAACTACACGCAAGCGTATCCGGCACAGCTTTTGGCGGAAAAAGGCCGTATTTTGCTGCGCGATCCATGCGCAGGTGGGATATGTGTGTGCGGTGGTACCTCACTGGTACCGAAGGGTGGAGGCGGAGCGAATTAGGAACCCATTTGGGACGTCCCAGGAAGACTGTGAAAAAGTGTCTCAGTACAACGTATGATTAAAGTTCCGAGAATAAACCTACCGGTGCAGAAGAACAGAATAGAGAGCTCCGAAATGATCAGGGAAAAAGCAAGGGTGACCGCGTGGAGGGTACTGTTTGATTCAACTGCCACAAGTCTCGCTGCAGTGAACACATGCGAGACAAGAGTTGTCGGGGTATAGGAGAAGATGATAGCAAGCCCGATGAAAAATTGGCGGAAGAGCTGAAGGAGGGGTGAAAAATTCCGCTTTCTAGCGGATGGCATTAGAGTCGGCTTGTGTGGACGGATATCTGGGTTGGTAGTGAGCAGGAGGTAGAGTACGAGTACAGCCCAAGATCCACCTTTTTTCCGCATTTTTGGAGGGATCTGGAGAAGGAAAATAGAGGGTGGATAGAGAGTGGATGTGGATGATGGGAGGGGAGGGGAAATATGCTTCACTCCGGAATACGCGGTGAAATTGGAAAACTCGGCTAAGCACAACATCGACGCTATCTCTGCCTATCTCTGCACGGTCAGCAATCACAACGAGAAAATGACGGGGGCCGCACCATAAAGACCCCGAATCCCATGGCAATCGCTCCATTGGGAGTGAACAAGGGAGCGCTGATGTTTCGGGCACTAAAACAGCCAGGTCAGCGTCGCTTCGCTGATATTTCTTCAGAGTCCAGGAGGACCTCTATTCATAGCCTGTCTATCCAAGATAACACAGTCATCATACTTGAGTGTACAGGGAAGCCAGAGGCAGAAGGCTCCCAACCCTGCTGAGACAAGTAAAGACGAGAAGTTAGGGAGAAGTAAGAAAGTCACACTTGTGACCATACGCGCCTGGCATTTGAAGTTGTTGGCCTAACTTTCGAGGGGTGCTTAACGGCTATTCTACAAAATCCAAGAGTGTTTAATCACTCAAACAATTTCATTTGAAGGCATCCCTAAGAACGGCGAGCCTGCACTACGAGCCCAGATATTCAAGCACGTCATTGTCATTTACACATTATTTGGTCAACGAGGCGAATAGGTCTTGTCTCGACCTTGAATTGCAGCTCTATTTGCGATGATTCGAATGAACTACGCGTCTGACATCGCGTTCCCAAAAAGATGAGACGCGTCCTTGCTTAACGCGTCGCGCATGTACGCCGGATGGATCGGACATCGGATCCGACCGGCCATCTCCGTCCACAGCGTTGATCGGACGTAGTGTTTTTTTTTGGGTCCGGTTGTACGCATTGTGATGAGACATTGGGGCCATTTTGGGGCCGTTTCCGTCCGCCTGCTGATCGGACCTCTTGCAGCATAAGCCGGGGTCCTGTTGGTGCGGGATGAAATTTTAGGCTTCCTTTCACGATCGTATTGTCTTGTTTGATCCGCGTATGGCGACACGTCATATAGGCTTAGCCGTATTTTTTCGGCGTGCCTTTTTTCCATTCACCATTATTTTACCCTCACCTACCCTTCACCGCGTCCACATCTACCCACACATCTGCAATGACTTCCGCCACTACCAATACATCCCCAATGACTTCCAGCACCAAGACTTTCTACGCCGACGCCGTCCTCTTAGTGTTGCCGTGACTCAAGTCGATCAAATTCGACTGAACTCATTTGCTGACCCACTCTTGTGTATTATTCCGAATATTAGACCTGTGAAAGAGAGCATCATGATGCCTCTCTAACATGTGTTAACCATTTCCGGTGACATCACTTTGTCATCGGGTAATACGTGATTTACTGCTCCCGAAGTCGCGACTCGGCAAGTCGAGTCGAATTACGTTAATTCCCATGTTTCTCTGCAGTCAATCATTATTTTGTCAAATGCCATGTGAGCATGATGGACCTATTGTCACTCCATTTGCTGACCCCCTAATACCCCATAATTGAGATAATCCTCGGACGCTAAGCGCATTGAGTCGAATTCGCCCGACTCGAGTCGCGGCAACACTACGTCCTCTTTGATATGGCATGTGTGTTCGCTATTTCACCGCCACTCATTCTAACCTGGCCTCGCGTTTTCAGGATGGCACCCTTACGGATTCGATATCAGCTGTGGAGGCCGCTTGGGGAAAGGTTGTGATCGACATCGGCCAGGATCCCGTGCATGTCATCGCCGCGACCCACGGGAAGCGTGCGCCGTGCGGTCGACAACCTGGCCATGTTTAAGCCCTCCATTAAAACACACGAGATGGACGATGAGGTGTGTTTCCTTCCCTGACGTCGAGACGAGCTAACAAGGTCGCCAGGTCACTAACTTTGAAGAGACGATCCTCTACTACGCCGAAGCATACAACAAGCACGGCGCTGGCTCCCGTCAAAACTCGCGCTCAACACCCCATTCGACTCTCCCTTCACCTCGGGCTTCGCAACGCCTGCCCTCAGCGCCGGCAGCTCCGCTCCGAGCTCGCGGACATCGTCGATGGTCCAAGCGCGCCGCCCCTCGTTCGCCACCCGCCTCTTCAGCATGCTCAGCCTTTCCGCCGTCTCGGAATCGCCAGACGTAGGCATCCCCGACGCATACAACGCCGAGTTCGAGGACCCCCTGATGGAGGAGGACCACGACGAGATTATGGGTGGGGAGACTGAGAAGGAGAAGCTGCAGCGGCACCAGTTCGAGGCGTGGCAAGTTGAGGCGCAGAGCGTCGACCGCGCGTTGCGCATCCTTCCCGGCGTCAAGTGTATTATGTCCTCCATACCCGCTGGCCGCTACGCCGTCGCAACCTCGGGGGCAAAACATACGGTGCGTTTTACCCCCCTCGTGGTCTCACCGGTCGCTGATGTGTTTCCTCCCCTAGCCTGTGGCTGCATGAGGCATTCAAAGCCGGTGTGGCATTAGTTATGAGCCAGCTTGCCGACGCCTGAGCGTGTGCGTACACATTTCTCCTTTCAATAGATTATGACTACAAAATGTTTGGAGTTACACCTGTCGTAAAGCCAATGATCAGATTCAGAGATATCTATAATTGGGGAACCGTTAACCTCCAAAAGCCGGTGCATACGTGGGTCGCCGCGACGACAACACCGGGTGAGGGCGATGTGAAGCGCCCCAGCGGCACCAAGGGCATCTGTGTGGGATGTATTGGAAGATATCTTCGAAGGAGTTAGGGGGAACAGACGGATATTGAGCAAGCCTACCTGCTCTTTGCGGAAATCCTATATTTGGCTGTATTTGAGTCAGCGCGACGAGAACACCGGGCGAGGGCGATGCGGAGGGGACTCAGCAGCAGCAGGGGAGTCCGAGTAGGATGTATTGGAAGAGAGCTGCGAAAGAGTTAGCGGGAACCAACGAATATTGAGCAAGCTTACCTGCTCTTTGTGGAAGTCCTTTATTTGGCTGTATTTGAGTCAGCGCGACAAGAACGCTGGGTGAGGGCAGTGCAGAGGGGACTCGGTGGCACCAGGGGAGTCTGAGGAAGAGGTATTGGAAGAAATCTATGAAGGAGTTAGCGGGAACCAACGAATATTGAGCAAGCTTACCTGCTCTTTGTGGAAATCCTATATTTGGCTGTATTTGAGTCAGCACAATGAGAACGCTGGGTGAGGGCAGTGCGGAGGGGACTCGGCGGCACCAGGGGAGTCTGAGGAAGAGGTATTGGAAGAGATCTACGAAGGAGTTAGCGGCAGCTGACGGATATTGAGCAAGCCTACCTGCTCTTTGCGGAAAATCCGACTTTTGGCTGTATTAGACTCAGCACGACAAGGACGCCGGGCGAGGGCGATGCGGAGTAACACAGTAGCGGCGGGAGAATTTGTGTAGGATTTATTGGAAGAGATCTGCGAAAGAGTTAGCGGGAACCGATGAATATTGAGCAAGCTTACCTGCTCTTTGCGGAAATCCGATATTTGGCTGGATTTGAGTCAGTGCGACGAGGACGCTGGGCGAGGGCGATGCGGAGGGGACTCAGCGGTACTGGTGAAGTCTGAGTAAGATGTATTGGAGGAGAGCTGCGAAAGAGTTAGTGGGAACCAACTAATATTGAGCAACCTTACCCGCTCTTTGAGGAAATCCGATATTTGGCTATATTTGAGTCAGCGCAACGAGGACACCGGGCGATGGCGATGCAGAGGGGACTCAGCATCACCAGGGGAGTCTGAGAATGAGGTATTGGAAGAGATCTGCGAAGGAGTTAGCGGGAACCGACGAATTTTGACCAAGCTTATCTGCTCTTTGCTGGACTGATGCATATCTCAAAGATCCTCGCAGTAGTGGCAAACGAATGCCGAGAATGTCAATGCGACTGTTGGAACAAATGGGGAGGATGTCAAAGTGTCATAAGACATCCATAATACAGCGCTAGTACAGTGGATCCTCACGAAGGAAGGTCCACTTGAGAGGTACAAAGATCTCGCCTTAGCCGCTTCTCCTGGCTGTTTTCTTTGATTTTGGCTTCATAGAAGGGTTCAGGAAGAGTCCAAGTAGATTTTGTGTGGTCCAGAAAGGCATGAGAGCCTGTGCATAAGCAGTTTAAATGCACCGGTGTCTGTCTCTACCAGTGGCTGTGTGATGGTAGAGCAGGCACCGGTGCTAAGGGAGGCTGTGCAGGGCTGTGCTCGGCTAGCTTTGCTTCCGCATTTTGCCTCCGCCGCTCAACGGATGTCCTTGATCATTGGTGAACTCCAGAGTCTATTGGCTCAACTCAATGATCTTGAGTTACATGATCAAGACCCTGGACTTCAGCACCAACTCCATACTCTTGCTGCAGCGACTGCAGCCACTAAAACCAAGATAGATCGGATCCACGCCGAAAAGCTGCTTGGCGGAAAGGTGGATAGTACTGGTGAGTGGCCCAGTGGGTACTAGCCGCACATGGTAGCTCATCGATCCTCTAGCACATGTCATATCCCTGTCAAATCCTAGCTCTCCTCATCTCCCCAGCACATTAAATTCAACACCTTCCTCTGTCCCCAGCGTCTCAAACCCAGTCCCTCCATCCCACCCTGTTCGTTCCTCAGTGCTTACCGCTGGGGAGCATATTGCTTCCACTGTCCACAGCACCCCGAATCCAGTTCCTCCATCCTGCCCGGTTCCTTCCTCAGCGCCTACCGCTGGGGAGCATCCTTCGGTTCCTTCCTCAGTGCTTTCCTTTCATTGAGATTGAACATACTGCAGGAATCATGCCATCTAAAAGCGGTGCGTTATATCTTTCGCTACAGCAAATCAAATACCAAAGTAATGATTGCTTCATATCAGCGTTCCTGAAATCCGGGGAGCCAAGGCAATTTGGAATGCCTTTGACCGGCATACTTCCATTGGAGCCACCTCTCGATCTCTTTCAGTGGCCTGCTGACTCAATTTCTAAGCTTGGAAAACCCGAGCTCGATAGCCTTGTTCCGGCACCAGCAGCTCCCCCACCCGAATTTGGGACTTATCCCCAGGCGCCTGTCTACCATCTTAATTCCGAGCCCGATTTCTCTTACCGCAGAGGCTATCGATATGCCGCCCCATTCCTTACAGCGAACCGGGCGATTGATCATGAGCGTATGCTTGACGTACAAGCCCCCCCCAACCTGCGGCCTGTTCGATTTAATCTCGACACGCGTTCCTTTTGCGCAGATCCCATTCCGGGGATGGTCGAGCTGCCCTTGGGAATTCCGATGGTCCATCTCGTCAACGGCGATCCAAAACGTGCCATTACAATCGTCTGTGGACACACCCTCGAGTCTCTTATGCAGTATGAAGAAGGGGAGAAAGTCCAGGCGCTCATCCCTCGGCTTATGGATCTCACCTGGGGAATAAAAGCAACGGAAACACACCCTGGTGTCCCTGGAATATTTGAGCTACCTGGTCTACAGAAGAATCTGCGTTCGAAGCAAGTTGACCTCAGTAAGATTGTCGAAGGGGATGGCTCCTTCAACCTTGCCTCTACTCATGGCGAGGGCGAGGGCCATGGGATGTTCATGCCTGCTGTCCAGACGAACACACCAGAGGCAGCCGCCATAATCAAGGAGGTCCTAAAGATCTTGCATCAGCTCTATCGACTTATCATGCCGCTCTCCATCTCCTGCTTTGAGTGGGATATGCTCGAGTTCAATGGTGTGGAGAACAATGTGGTAGCATTTGGTGGACTGGAACCTGGACCCACCAGTTGCCAGTTGAATTCCTCTGCTGCCGCAAATGTTGTTGTGCAAGGCATCCCAGATGTACTGGATATAGCACCATCGACGGTGGAAATCCAGCAGTCACCGACCGAGGAATTTGTTTCAATGAGCAGCCAGGCTGATATAACACCGCCGGCACCAGAAATCCAGCAGTCGCCGTTCGAGGAAGCTTCTCCAATGCCCATGCAGCCGGATATAGTGCCGTCGATGATAGATCTCCAGCAGTCATTGTCCAAGGAAGCTTCTCCAGCAACCACCCAGCCCGATATAGTGCCGACGACAATAGAAATCTGGCAGCCATCGTTCGAGGAATTTTCTGCAACGAGTGGGAAGAACCCAGAGGAATCCTCTGGAGAAAGTCGGTCAGATCCGACAATACCGCCGACAGCAGAAGCTTCTCCAACGACCATGCAGCCCGATATAGCGCCGTCGATCATAGATATCCGGCAGTCACTGTCCGAGGAAGCTTCTCCAGCAACCACTCAGCCCAATATAGCGCCGACGACAATAGAAATCGGGCAGCCGTCATCTAAAAAAAATTCTGCAACGAGCGGGCAGAGCCCGGAGGAATCCTCTGGGGAAAGTCGGTCAGATCCGACAATACCACCGACAGCAGAAATTCCAGAGCCCCCACCTACAAAGACTGCACGGCCGCCGCCGCAAGCAAAAGCTCGACCGCGGGAAAAGATACTTAATCTCAGCGAAATCCTGCTGGACCTACTCGAGAAGAGCATCGGAGCTCAAGGTGCTGCCCATGGCGATTTCAAAGACGATCCCATAGCATTCACATTGTTTGTTCTCCTGTTCCGTCTCGCTCCGGGCAGCGATTTGGGACCCTTTCTGTGGATGCGAGGCGGGATCTATTTGCGAGCGCTGGATGCCTATATCCTCTTCACCTCCTTCAAGGCGCAGGATATTCATATGGGATCGGCTCCGACCTATGTTAAGAAGATTCAGGAGGCTTGGATTTCAATGGATACAGCCAACGCTCTTTTCAAACCCTTCGGGCCTCAGGTTCGTTGCGGATACGTCATGTATCCCAGTATGGCCGCAACATCTCGCAGCACTCAGATCCTATATTCTCCCTCGCTCCACTTCCTTCATTCACCAGCGCCAAATCTCCGAGACAGTTATCGCCAATATTATAACCTCCATGGCGGAACGGTGCTTGGCGACAGCCGGGCTCGAGCAAACCGTCTTGGAGTCGAAGGCATTAAGGGGTTAATGAATTATTTCATCCAATGCAAGCTCAAGCTGGAACTCAATATAAATGCGCTTCTGGAAAAAACTACCTACGTGGATGAGGCAGGTCAGGTTCAAAAGCTGGAGGCCACCCTTGATGTCGAGGACAATGAGGTATACGAAATGATCTGTCTCTATCGGCGCTACTATTTTTGGCTACGCGACTTGGTTGCAGAGTATTCATTGGGTCTGACCAAACCCAAGTTCAACACAAGACAGGCTGCAATCCGAGATGCGCGTTCTGGGCTTACAGAGCGCGAGAAGGTCTTGCCGACACAACACAACCTATTCCCTAAACCCCGTCTCCAAGACGGTTCAGCTGGATCCTTCCCACTTATCCACAAAATCATCAGTAGACGTCAACAAGGATCTGAGGTTAATTTTCTCTTTGCAATAATATCCTGTCGCTGACAATCCGAAATAGGCGCTGTGGACCCTGATACGGGAGGGTGAAAGTGAAGCAGAGGAAGTCTTGGAACGAAAAACTGAATGGTGCGTTACCAATCATATAAAATCTTTAGTTCTGATGATGGGACGGAAATAGGTTGAACATGGGACGTAACAGTCAAAAATGTTTGGAATATCTCGAAAAATATGGAACAGGTCCACCTCCGGGGATCGGTGCACAGTCGATATCAGAGTCTGGTGAGAATGCGGAGCAGCCATCCATGGATTCAGATGAGCCAAGACCGTCAAGCTCTTCAATTCACGACCAACAGCCCTGCGAAGACCAGCCTGAACCTCTGGTCGAGTCTACCGTCATTGAGACTGTTGAGGTAGCAGTAGGAGAAGCTTCTATACAGGAAGCAGCCGCAGTAACTCAGAGAAATCCTGGAGATCTACTAGGGTCGACCACACCGGCTGCGAGGTCTCACTCGCCTCTGATCTCTTCATCTCCGACACTGCAGCCGAAACCTGGAGGGTCTAGCAACAGCACTATTTTGCAGGTTCCAAAGAATAGAAAACGCACAGTACCTACCTTTTCCTCAGACTCGGAGTTGGATTCCAGCCTAGATAAACCAGAAGAAGCTGATCTCCGCACTCAAAAGCGAAAGCGCATAGCGTCAGATTCGGACTTGAGCTCTGCAGCAGCAGCTGCCGAGTTCGAAGTTGAAGATATCATTGATTCCCGTGAACAAGTACGAGTCGTCTATCTTTATAGGCTTCATCATTTCTGACGAATGTTGATAAATAGGATGGAGAGCGTCAATGGCTTGTTCGGTGGAAAGGCTTTGATGAAACTGAAGATATGTGGCTAGACGAGGACCAGCTTGGGTACGTGAGAATTGTACTCATCCAAACCCGTCTCAAACCGTGTGCAGAGGCGCACAGGAACTGGTCAACGCATTTAATTGTCGGAAACAGCTTCCAGTGACTCTTTTCCGAAGCTCCCGATCCCCGTGCTCGAGCCAACTGAGTTCATGTCCGCCCACCCCATCTCCTGATTCTTCGGATACAGAATTCCAGAAACCGAAAGCAGCCAACCTCACTTCCCGAGCAGAGCGATACCTTCGGGCTTTCGAGCAGGGACAGGGAACTCTACCCAAGCGCCCGCTCGAGATCAAAGAGCTGAATACCCACCTCCTGTGCACTCTGCTTGATACGGCACGTCTCGCATCCGAATGTGATGATTTAGCACTTGCCAGTGGTTCTCTTAACAAGCCCGCAGACTTTCGTCTAGCTGTCGAGTCCCCACGCGAGGTTGCAGGTCACATTGTGGACCAGATTGAGCGGAACAATGAGCTCAGCACCCGGATGTATTTCGAGCTGCCATCTGTGAAATCCAAGGACGCCTGGGGTGCACGTCTTGCAAATCTCACTCTTGCATGTATCGCAGACCTTGGATTGTCTATTCCCGACATGGTTGCCCAAGTTCATGACCACGATCTCGTCTCTCGAGGTGTGCAAGCGCAAGTCTGCCGATCTTTAGTGGCTATTTACCAATGGATTGTCTGTCTGGGGCCTTCACTTGCCGAGCAGCTGACTTCGATCCACAACATTGAAGGCGCGGAGATCCTTGGGCAGAAATTTCCAGACTTGGCACCTATGGTGAACCACGTCGTAGGGTTTGTGAAGCAGCACCGCAGACAGCAGGAGCAGATAGCTGCAGCAAAGGAACAAGCAAAGGGAGCAAACCAGGGAAAAGCGGTCCAGAGAGGTCGCAAGAAGCGGCGCATCATCGGGGTCAGAAAGGATGCAGAGCCCCCAGTGGAAGACAATCTTGGACAGAGTGAGAGCGCAGGACCTTCGGGGGAGGTTATAGCTGGAGTTGTGGAAGATGCACAGGTGAGCAGTCCCTCTGAATCTGCCCCAGTAAACTGAGAAATCCCATAGCCTACTTTGTCTAACGAGGAATCATTCGACTGGTCTCGTATTTCCGGGGACCTCTTCGGGCTACTGCCGACCACCAAAACAATGATCACGCTCGAACCGTTGGGGCCAACAATAAAAGTGAAGACTGAGAAGGATGTCTATGCCATCGTCACGAAGTACTTGTAAGATCTGGGAGGAGCACCTGATCTTGAAGCCGATGGTCAAGGTCGACCAATATCTCAATCCAAACGAGCGGGCCCCCAGGTCTCGGGCTTTCATGGAGTGCGTGCGAGACCGCTGCATTACTCGGGGAGCCATTCTGCAATGTATTGCAGATACCTTCGGAGACGGTGTGTTCGCATCCCAGGGGATGAGAACCTTCTTGTTGCGGCCCTCAAAGATGTTCACAAGTGACATTATACGGGATCAGCATTTCGCGCGTGCGATAGAGAAGGATGAGCAGGACACGCTGAAGAACCTGGATGCATGGCTTCTCAGTTGCGTCGTGGAGGATCCGGAGTTGGAAATTCAGTGCAGGAGACTGGGAGAGCTTGTCCACCGCGGCCTGCTTTCACTGAAGCTGGGTCACCCAGTGAGCGAGGAGGAGTATGAAAATCCGCATGAGTTTCTCAGTGCGAGCAACTCATTGCTAAAACTGTCTACTGCCGCCACCAAGGGGAGGAAGCGACGCCCAACGACTGTGGTTAACATTCAGCCCACAATTCCCACCCTTCTTCCTCACAAACCTTCATTCGGCATTGCTGCGATTATAATCCGCGAGGCTCTATCCAGGCGACGTGGGAAAGATGCCACGAATGAGACAGTCATTTTCCGTCGAATGCTGGATGGGAAACATCCCACTACTGGTGCCGCTACCCGACGTGATCCTGACCAGATGGATCCAATTCGAGCGGACTTGCAGGGGTTGGACCTGCTGAAGCGTGTTCTCCCTCTAAGTCTCCTGACTACCAAGACTGGCATTTCGAGCTTATTCGTGTTCATGGGTACGGGCCAAGGGACTATGACCTCAGAATTTCTTCTGCGAATGGAAGAGAAGCCAGGGAAAATGCATTTCGTCACCCTGAATGATTGCATAGAGCAATTTCAGACGATAGAACTTTGGAACCAGAATCTGGACCCCGCTTCACGAATCCAGTACGAAAATCCAGCGATATATGGGCAGCCAAACAGTTGGTATACCACCCATCCTACCATCCGGGAAGGTGACAAGTACAGGAAGCTCTCGATGTTAGAGAAGTTCCAACCATTCTTTTCTGATGAGGTCCAACGAAGTTGGGAAGCGTTCTTAGGTCTGTTAGCAAACAATGACCTGAGTTTGTCCCCCACTCCTCAAAAGTCCTGGGAAGATGTGCTGCGATGGATAGTCCAGTCCGGGCTGAGCGGATTCGGCACCGGCCTTGCCCCTCTCCAGTTTGCCAAAAATATTGTTCTCTCTGGGATCGCCGAGAGCCCTTCGCCTGCCACTATGGCACAGTGGATTTTTGCGAACAAGGGCTACGGGGCCTTTGCTGGTCTGCGTGTGCTAGGATTCAACCTGCCGGAAAAGGCCTCAGCTGCTACCGTTCGAGCAGCTTTTGTTTGTTTCTATTCCTGGCTCGACCATCATCTCAGTCCTGATGATAAACTTGTCCTCCACTTCGACTCGATTTTTGTTGAACAGTTGCTTTGTAAAATTGGGCGTTGGAAGGGTCGGATGTGGGACATGGCAAGAATAGAGCTGGTCGTCGAGGCTCGGCGATTATTTGAGGGGAGCCAATCGGAGAGCGGTGCCAACCTCGAAGATCACACAAAATTCCCCATCCCGTCATGCAAGTCATTCCCGGTCTCGGTATCCCGAAGCATTATTGAGTTGGGGTAAGCAGTATTCTGATTACCTGGTTATCGAGTGAGTACTGATATTTTGGAACAGGAAGGACGAACTGGATATTGAAGTAGACATGGATATCTATGAGTAGATACTGGATGCCCTGTTGTGTTTTTTGCGCCTCAAAGACATATGTGTAAGCGTTGGAATCTATTGCGTCTGTATATGCGATATTCCGTCTTCAACATTGAGTTGGAGGGTTTGCGATCTGAACCTTTGGAGTTCTAACTGCAATCCACGATCGCAGGGAGAAAATTCTGAAACAGGATAAGCATAGAGTAGTTTACAACTGTTGCGCAAAGAAACTACAATCAATTGTGTACCCGGGCGTTAAATAAATATAATGAGATGAGAACTATGTGAATATGTATCCTGGGCGCCTCGTGTTTGCAAAAAGATTCTGTCCGGGGTGGGGCGCGGGATGCCAGCCTAGCGCCACCTCCCACGCGACGTCAAATTGGGTGATAGCTCGAATTGGATTGGACGCGAGCGCCGCCCTGAATGCAACACCGTCGGCCAAGACCCACCACGATTCATACATGCGACCTGATGCAATAGATCTGCGCACCACAATGGGAGAAGCTCCTGTGCGGACGGTGCGGGAATCGATGTCCTCCTCTGCGAGCTCTGTGAAATCAAGATCGAGGCGTTCCAAAAGCGGGAACTGCACCCGCAATATTTCCCCCAGCGTGGGGCCAGCATCGCCAGCTGGGATCTCTGAGAACACATCGATGTGAAAGCACCGGTCAACCGGACGAAGGTGCTGGAGTCGGTCGGGCAGAATCGGGTTGTTTGCATCACGAGAGTGCAGTGTCATGAACAGGATGTCCAGGTCTCGCGATGCGATGACCAGCTGCTGGAGGGAAGGGCTGATGCATGGGTGGTTGAGGATTGAAGGCATATCAATGAGGAGTGTGGGCGGGTCGAGCTCGTGATTCTCGAGGAAGTGGATGGAGGGGAAGACCTGCAAGACGGTAAGAGCACACGCTGAACGCTCCAGGAGATGTCTGATGGGCTGAATTTGTTCGCGTCTAGGGATTGTTTCGAGGACGAGGTGTTGGAGTCGGGGGAGCGTGAAAAAGTCAAGCACCACTGGCTGGGATCGGAGAAATAACACGGTGACATTCGGCAGGATGTGTGGTATGGTGGGGGGGTTGAAAGGGGTCCAGACAGACCACGAAAGGACGAGGCGTAAGTGGGTGACACGAACGAGTTTAGGGAGGGTTGCTTCAAAGTGAACGGGGTCGTGGAGCTCCCAGCTGAGATGGGTCAGCTGCGCCCACGGGGCGTTAATATTGGGTCCCCGCCAATGCATGCGAGTAAGTTGGGGTGCCTGTGCCAGGAATTCTGAGAACCACCGTGCAGCACGATGGTTTCTGCGGTCTAACGCTGCAAAGAGAGTCTCGAGTGGAAGCGGTGAGCTGAATCGAGGGTGTACGACATGCGGAGTGTCCCAGTCCGCAATCCAGAGCTTATTAATAGAAGCTGTTACATAGTCTGAACGCCTCCTTCCAAACAAGCTGTCTGACATGCATGCTACGCGATGTTAAATCCACTACAGCTGCCAGTTCACGATCCAGGTATGCCACCTGCTCCGCATTGAAGGGACAGTTGGGGAGTTCGCAGGGGACGTCGGAGAGGTCGGCAATGCCCGGGGCGAATGGATTGTGTTCTTCCCACTCGTGCAGGTTCTGCAGGAGGTGGTGGCGCATGAGGCGAGGATCATCAGCGACGTCCCAGTCAATGCCATATGTGGACGAGGCGCCAATGTCCTCCTCGGGTACGTCAGCAAACCTCTCCAGCCCAGGTGGCCCATCATGAACCATGCTGAATAGAAACATGTCGCGCGGTGAGCGTGTGCGTTCACCACGAATCTGCAGGTTGTGAGAATTCCTGGGCATCATGGCGTCGTCGTTGATACACTGCAGAAAAAGATGGTGAAGGAGCCAGATGTGGACGGGGATCACGGGGTTCAAGCCATGGTTGACCTCGAGCTCAACAAAGAAGAGCTTCCACTTGTGGCCAAAGCCGTGAGTGATGTCGTACCAGAGGCGTTCGATGCGCGTGTTATTGACGCTCCTGAAAATGTGTGTCAAATGGAAGACGAGGTGGAAAAAATTATGTGAGAACGCACCTGCCCCAGATATAGGAGCCACGCTCCACACCTCTTTCGGTCTCCATCATGATGGCGACGAGGATGTTCTCTGTGCCGTGGTTGCCCCGCAGACGACTCGGGAGGCCATAGGCCGCGACCGCCTCACGAAACAAATCGAGGACAGTTGTCGCGCGGTTGTTGTTACTGACGCGGATGCCGGTGATGAGACGCGACTTGCCATCGATGAAGCAATGAATGACAATCTTGAAGTGAATAAGGCCTTCACCGTAAATTAGCGGCATTGCTAGGAGAGAAAAGAATTAGACAGGTACCATGCTGTCCGTCGTGATGCCAGAGAGAATTAGCCCCCGCGACGTGGTACGGAGTGCGATGGATGTAGCGTGCACCGAACGATCCGGGAGAACCATGGACACGGAGATAGGACGCAGCAATGCGACTGCGAGGAACACGGTAGCCTGCAGCCTTCAAACGACCACTAAGCATGCGCCGCCCAAAGTTGGGGAATGTCTGCAGAATAGACGACAACATTGTGTCAAGCTCCGCGTCGGTTATGGTGGAAACTGCGGCAGATGTCGATGTGTATACACGGGAGGTAGAACCGTCAGCTTGGCGGGTGTCTGAATATACAGTACAGGCGCACCAGGTTGAGCAAGCCCATAGTCTAACGCCCGCCGACAGATGGTTCGCGCCGAGACATTGAAGACGTCCTGGAGATCTGTGGGCCTGCGCAAGGCGAGGGCCTGAGAGAGGAATGCAGGGTCGATGTCCACACGGGGGCGCCCGCCTCGGCTGGTGCGCGTGGTCAAAACAATGCTCGGCCCTGTAGGAGGGTCTGACGACTGGTGACGAGCATCATTGAGCGAGGTGATCATGTCGGCGATGCTTCGGTCGAGGGTAGCGAATTCGATCGGCGGGTAGGTGGCCTGGTGCTGCAGAATAATTTTCAGAAGAAATTTTTGCCCTGAGAAAATAACTGACAAGCTGCGCCGCTGCAAAAACCTGCAGCACTTCGTTGACCTGGAAGCTAAGTTGTGTTTCGGCGCCACGCTGCGTGCGTAGCGTGCGGATTACATTGCGGTGAAGGATTGCGTATGCCTGCCGGAGGTTCTCGAGGGCCTCGGACATGGTGGGGGGAGAACAGAATGAGCAGA
Source organism: Mycena vulgaris (assembly GCA_029204335.1). Lineage (NCBI taxonomy): Eukaryota > Fungi > Basidiomycota > Agaricomycetes > Agaricales > Mycenaceae > Mycena > Mycena vulgaris. The sequence goes on from JARGYA010000464.1 coordinate 75,119, forward strand.
AGTCAACTATGTGCTCATTGTTAGGGGGAATCCCAGCGGACTGGGAGATGTGTGTCATTGCGCCAGCCGCGGTCGGCCGTCGCTATAATTAGGTCCAGGGGTGCGCCAAGTGGGGCGCGATCACGGGTTCATAAGAAAATTCTTCGAGATCTTGAGGCGTGCATATTTCAACTTTTTGTATGATCTCCGCCGCAAGTTTTTCATTCTCAGAGTATTCACCGAGATAGTTAAAGATCTCGAGCAGGCAAACATTGCTCAGGAAAACTTATTTTTGCATTTCAGCTCGAGATCTCGAGAAATAGCGAGGAATCTCTCGAGATCGCTCGAAATCTCGATGAATCTATATCGATCGGTATAGATCTCGAGGAATCGTGGCCCCCGGAGGTTAAAAATGTGGGTTTTGTCCAGTAAAGCCCCCCAAAGTTTGGCTCTGCTTGCCCGTGGGAAAGCTACATTTTGGCGGACGCTCTGCACCATTAGGGCACTTCAGGACCCACTACCTAAAGTTAGTGGGCATGTCCAAATGATCTGTCATGTAGCCGCAAGTGATATTGAAGCCGGTGGCATTGGCAGTAGCATTTCCCGTTCCCGGATTCAGGTCCAGCACATCGTATAGGGTTCCGTCGGATAGCCCCAGGTTCGTTTTGGTTCCGACGGTCCCGACAGTCGCCGGAAATGCGAATAGCGCATCGAGGGCGTAATCCGACAAGTTACCCCTTTTGCAGGATGGGATTAGCACGCCGATTAGCTGGACATGATGAGCGATTCACAACATACAAGGCGTGTCCCAGATCGTTATCACTGCTCAAATTATACCGGGACTAATCGTACCCCGGGAGGCTATTTGTTCCAACGGGCACGGAGCGAGACGAGTTGAATGTTTCCAAGGAAAAGAGTGCGGGGGCTGTGATATGAAGGGCCAAGATGTTACCGAGGTACAGGAAGGCCGACAGAACTCCGACCAGGGATGCTGGGAGCGCCTTCTGATTCCAGAGCTGAAATACCGCTGACCCCATGCCTGACCATGCGGCAGCGCTATCGTGGGTGGCCGTGAGCGTTTCATCTGTCCGTAGGCCCCGTCATATGGACAGTGTCTGGGTTACGAAGACGAGGAGGGCCGAGTAAACCTGGCAAACGGCCGAGTCAGACGTCAAGGATTCCGACAATGAGAACAGGCCACATACGACTCCAAACGTCGTGGATATTGCGGTAATGAGAAAAGTCACAATCTTCTGGTGCTCCAGAGGGAAGATAAGTCGATGCTCCAGCTCTTTCGCCCAAATGCCGACAAGGACCAAATGTATAGCGACCAGCGTCGGATGAAGAATCGAAGATAGTAGGCGGAGATGTATGGAGAGCAGCCTCCTGGGAGCTACGAATACCAAGTTAAAATGAGGATGAAACGCTCCACCACATAACGGGACTACGCCACCTTTCCGCGGTCTCGGAAGTAAAGTGGTTGCAGAACTCGGCGGCGATTGCCCATATCCATCCTCCAGGGTGGGAGATGACGATGTAGTCCTGCTACCCTCACTATCTCTCGAAGAGTAGTGAGATCAGAACATTGAAAGAACGTAAAGAAAATGAAGGGATGGACTGGCTGGTCGACGGAGCGCTTCATCTTATACATTTTCAGAGGAATGGAAGAAGGTGCTCGGATGCAGTGTAGCGATGATCAACAGTCGAAGCTGTGATTCAGGAATGATCAGGATGTTGAACACCCGAGGAAGTCTGCGCCATTGTCGGTTGTTACATGGATATACCTGTATTAAGTAGAGTAGACGAACCAATGTGAGGACTGCTTTCCTGGAACGGTGGACGTCCGAGTCATCACCAGGAGACACCGGGATTAAATCATGGTCGATTTACCCACACCGAACGTGAGATTTGGAGTTGATGCAATTGCCGATCAAATCAGCGGTAGGGCAACAGCTTTGCAGTCCAAGCTCTCCAGTGGACGATCAACTTAGCTTGCCGAGGATGACAAAAAGAATGGAATAGTCGCCAACACCGAGGGAAAAAGTGTCCGAGTCATGTCCATGCACAGGTCAAGCACAGGTTGTGGAATTTCGAACGACTGCCCGAGACAACGGGGGGCATCGCCGCTTCAGGAAACAAGGACATCGCCCCAGATCATGCTGTATTGTTGATTGAAGGAGACTTGGAGGCAGTCTCGGAAGAGAAGTTTTGCGCCAAGGTCCCGCCACATTTTGCAGGTCCACGCGATGCCCTGGAGATAATGACAGTTGGCATGCGGGTATGGATACCGAGATGCCGAGATCTCTCTCTTCCACAGTGTCGATCATCGAGCTTGTAACTATTGGCCATGAATTCCCACATAGATGTGCACATCGAGATGTATGGACTGCATTCCTTCGTTCCTCCTCCGGTGGTCTGACCGAGGTCCCACTGGATTTTAGGGGCTTATTGTCGACGACAAGTTCTGAGTTCTCCATTGTCAAAGGCCTATGCAGGTCCGAGCTTTGGCGACGGCGTTCTCCAATATTCCCGCATCTGGAGCCTGGCCGTCCCAATTTCAGGCACGATGGTCTTTTTTGGTCGATGCAATTCCCGCGTGCTTCGTATTCTCAGGGAAGAACGAAAGCAGGGGTTTCGGATCAATCGGATCGGATTATAGGATCGGATCAATCGGCTACTCTCAAGTTCATACGCTGTCGACATTTGTTGACTCGGCGTTGGTGCTTGCGGCCTCGGTTCTTTTTGGACTCACACTCATGAAGTTCCACCTACTCCGCGATGAAGGGAAGGGAGCCTTGACAGACGGCCACATTTTGTTAATGCAGACTCGCACGGTGCAGATCGACGCCGCTGACTTTTTTTCATCTCGTTTGAGAATCTAGACTACGTGTCCAGGCTCACTCGCAATAAATAAATCGCGGTACGCACCTTTTTGCGGCAGCCCCGACGTCTCTGGAACGTCGTCAAGATCTTCGGGGCCGTGAAATTTACAGTTTCACGAGAAGCGTCAGCTTACAGGTTCCGGGGTAGCACTGGGCATCGTCTAGCCCTTCACAACGAATCACGTATGCTTATGAGGCTGGATACATTTCGTAGCCGAGGCTTGCACCTAATTCTTAAAAGACAGTGTGCTCGCTGGAGGAGAATCTAATGCTACATTTAATTTGCGACATGTCTAAGTCTAACCAGAATACACTACTAGTGGGTATCTGGTGGTATACAGGCGCGGAAGCCGCTCTAGATCTATATTAATATATGCAGTGTGGTCACAAGTCAAGCGTGAACTTGAGGCGGTCGCCATCCATCTCGATGTGCACCTGCTCCATGTTTTCGACCAAGAAGTGCGCGCCGCAATTCTCGATCTTCGCGCGCTCATGCGACGTGCAGACGGCGATGACGGTCGCACCACTCGCGACGCCCGCGCGGATGCCCGAAGGCGAGTCCTCGAAGACGACGCAGCGCTCCGCGGGGAAGCCGAGGCACTTGGCCGCAAGGAGGAAGGGGTCGGGCGCAGGCTTGCCGGCCTTGAGGCGCTTGTCGTCCGCGGTGATCGTCACCGGCGGCGGGGTGATCCCGACTCGCGTCATGCAGCCGTAAGCTAGGGGAGAAAACGCATCAGCGATCGGTGAGACCGCGAAGGAGGGGGAGAACGTACCATATGTTTTTGCCCCCGAGGTTGCGACTGCGTAGCGGCCAGCGGGTATGGAGGACATGATACGCTTGACGCCGGGAAGGATGCGCACCGAGCGGTCGACGCTCTGCGCCTCCACTTGCCACGCCTCGAACTGGTGCCGCTGCAGCTTCTCCTTCTCAGTCTCCCCACCCATAATCTCGTCGTGGTCCTCCTCCATCAGGGGGTCCTCGAACTCGGCGTTGTATGCGTCGGTGATGCCCACGTCTGGCAACTCCGAGACGGCGGAAAGGCTGAGCATACTGAAGAGGCGGGTGGCGAACGAGGGGCGGCGCGCTTGGACCATCGACGATGTCCGCGAGCTCGGGGCGGAGCTGCTGGCGCTGAGGGCAGGCGTCGCGAAGCCAGAGGTGAAGGGAGAGTCGAATGGGGTGTTGGAGCGCGAGTTTTGACGGGAGCCAGGGCCGTGCTTGTTGTATGCGTCGGCGTAGTAGAGGATCGTCTCTTCAAAGTTAGTGACCTGGGGACCTTGTTAGGTCGTCTCGACGCCAGGGAACAGGGAAACCCACCTCATCGTCCATCTCGTGTGTTTTAATGGAGGGCTTAAACACGTCCAGGTTGTCGACCGCGCGCTTCCCGTGAGTCGCGGCGATGACATGCACCGGATCCTGCCCGATGTCGATCGCAACCTTTCCCCAAGCGGCCTCCACAGCTGATATCGAATCCGTAAGGGTGCCATCCTGAAAACGCGAGGCCAGGTTAGAATGAGTGGCGGAGAAATAGCGAGCACACATACCATATCAAAGAGGACGGCGTCGGCGTGGAAATTGTTGGTGCTGGAAGTCATTGGGGATGTGTGGGTAGATGTGGACGCGATGAAGGGTAGGTGAGGGTAGAATAATGGTGAATGGAAAAAAGGCACGTCGAATAAATACGGCCAAGCCTATATGACGTATCGCCATACGCGGATCAAACAAAGACAATCCGATCGTGCTGAAGTTTCATCCCGCAGCAACGTATCAAATTTAAGAGTCGGAGTGGAGTCTCGTAGAGTCTCGTTCGCTCCAGTGTAACCACTGAATCAGACCCCATTAATATTTTCTTGGGGGGACTCGGGGGAACTGACATACAAGTTAAAGCACACTCGCTGGAATAAAGCTCCGTACTCACATGGAATGCAAGAGAGAATTGATTTATCTTCCCACCTGTCCCGATAAGGTTACCAATTTGATCGACGCAGATTGTAACTTGCGACGCAGCGGCAACGCATACCAGTTACATTGTCTACGCCGCCGAGAGGCTTCGAGAGAGATGAACGCCGAAAGAATCGCGGGCTCGTCAGGCTATTCATTTTTTCACCGTGCGCGTCAAAGTTGGTTACATAGATCGCAAGAGTCAGCTTTGGTGATCCCGGCCTTGTCTTATTCCGCCTCCAGGGGCCCGTCGTCATGATTCCAGCAACGCAGGACCTCCGAAATTCCCTTTGGAGGCTAGGTCCCGAATTCGGCCAATCGGCCGATTCTTGTCCGCCAGGATTTTGGCCCAGATTGGCCAAATCTTGTCCGCCCCGGACCTAGCCTACCCAAAAAATCGGGTTTTTCTCCCCGAGACGCTGGATTTGGCCTCCGGGAGCCCGTGTGTTGCCTTGCGTTGATTCCTCAAATGCGACATTCTCCGCGTTGATGACCTCGAATGGCAGATCACCAGAATATTGTTTTACGGTCCCAATCCAATCCGCGGGGACGAACGGATGATGCGAGTCGATTATGAGTTCCGCCATAGTCGTGATCGGCGCAGGAGCGGGGTGCACGTAGCGAGCGGAGGGCGATGAGATAAAAAACTCAAGATGTGCTTTGTTTGGCGGCGACAAACAAAGGTGGGCTTATCTGTCGCCCACCGCTCGCTATACATGCTCCCCGCCCTTGCCCCGGTTAAGACAGTGGCGGAAATTGATGATCCCGCCGCGCGCGCCAATACCAAACCGAGAAACAATAATGCGAGGGGCGAAGCCGAGCCTGAGGCTTCCGACGTGCGTAGACGTGCAGCCGTACTTTTTCATCTTCTGACCATCCCATCTGCAGAGTCTCCCGGTCCCTGAACAAGTAGCGGATTATGGTTACGCCTCGGCCTCTACTCCGCCGCTGCAAGGCAATCTTTTCTGCGGAGCTCGCCTCCTCAAGTCCGACAGTTATCCGGTGATCTACTCAAGCATCCGTGAAATAGGCTTCGTCGACTTGGATGGATCCCCTTTAATTCACAAGTTGCGGGACTGGATCGCCAGGACGACCACGCTGCCGCACGAAAGCTTGAGATACACGAGGAAGGGCTTTACAAAGGGGCACAAATGGGGTAGCAGCTGGGGTTGAGCCAGGTCGAGCCCGAAGGCGACGATATCTGTACTGAATATTAGATAGTGTTTTAACAGACACGCTTTTCTTTCGGCACTCCCAGCGGTACCTTATGATAAAAACTTGGTGGGTTTGGCGAGCATGAAGCTGACGACGGCGGTCCAAAAAAAAGGAAAAAGGTGGGATTCGAACGTCCACGGCAATACAAATTCTGAGCGAGAGCGTTAGTCCACTCAGTCATAAGAGTCTGATGTATAGACAAATGGGTCGGGATATATCCACCCAAGAGCAGGTATTCTGTCCGCCAACGGACCAAGCATTTTCCTCGGCGAGCCCCGATTTTGTCCGCCCTGAACCTAGGTTTGGGAGCCAAAATCCCAGATTTTCGTCCGCCGGCGGACCTATCCTCCAAAGGGATTTTCAGGGGTCCTGACTCACCTCGCGAATCATTGTCTTTGTGCAAGCCGAGAGTTGGCCGAGACATTTTGGCAGAGGAGAAAGATGCTTACATGAAAGAAATGACAAAAATGTGATGCTCCGCCAAAAAGTGGACCAAAGATGTACTACATAAGAACCCTTACCTAAAGGTAGCGGGAATTGATCCGAGATGCTATGACCGCTTTACCTCCTTTCTCCCAACGGGGCTCATTCTCGTTCTACGTACCTCTGCCTGTGGCCCCACCGATACCCGCGCTCCCCACTGCTTAAATCCTCTGTTTTCTGGCGATATTGTTCAACTTTCCTTGCAATTTAATTGTCAGTGGCTCCGGCGCTCGTCGTTGACTCTGAGTCGGAGCGCGCTGCGTCAAGATTCCTTACTTTTCCTTGCCGTGTCCGAGGCTCAGTCTAGATCTCTGCGACCATGCATGTCCTCCAGAAGGCTTCGTGGATTAAAGTAAATTACGCTCATCTCATACGCGTGCTCTGTATGGCAAATGACTGAAACGCGGGTTCGACTCCCGCCGAAGCCGTGAACTCTCTGTGTGTGCTTTTTTAGAGGGAGGGGCTTCAAGTTCGCGGTCCAGCCTACATCCAATATTATGTTCCTAGCGTCCCTCGCGTCTGACATTACTTCAAATTCAATTCCACATCCCCATCCTTGATCTAGGCGTGGATGTTCCAAAACTGGTACCCTCTCTCCCTTCGCTCCCCCACCTCACCTTCTTGCTCTCTTCATCTTACTCTCGCCTTTGCGCCTGGTCCTCCGCGGAAACACTCACTCCACCACCTGGCGCAATCCCACCGCTTCCCGGTCCAGGTGTTCCTCCTGAACCTTCTCTGCAGTTAGCTCCAAGTTGGCTCCAGCGCCGGCGCTGCTTCAAGGATCAAGAATCCAAAATCGTCAAAAAAAATCTTGCGGCTGCCATCCCCGAGTCTTCTTGAGTCCTGATCGTTGCTGATGCTCGCCATCGCCGCTCACGCCTCGTCCCTCCCGTACTCCCTCGCCGTCCACGCTCCCATCCTGCTTTATCTCTTCGCCGTCCCCATCACCGCCCGCCGTACTGCTAACACTTCATATTCATATCCGCCCCTTCCCGCCTTCGCCACCGGTCCAAGCCAGTCGACACCGAGCATGGATTGGATTCAGGTAGAAAGGTGCAGGTTTAGGCAATGCCCCGTCGCACTTAGAGTCGAGGCAGTGCGTTTTTCGGGACGTAAGTAATTGATGACAATCGATAAAGAGGCCGGCGGAAAAGCGACTGGAGCTTTCTCACCGGCGGCTAGTACGGTCGGAGTTTGCCGGCGTACATTGTTTTGACTTGCTGCAATTTCGCATCGACGAAAATCCAAACTCTTCGTATTGAAATTCTGAAAAAAAAGAGAAACTTTTGTTCTGAAATCCCTTATAAAGATTTCCAGCTATTTTTCGATCTGAGAAAGGAGAAGCTAAGATCGCTATTGACAAGGTAAAATGCGCGGCCCATTGTTTTGCCGCCGGCAGTGATGTGCCAATCCCTTTGAACGCGTTCTGGCCCGGCTCCATGATAACTGTGTGAGGAGAGGTCACTAAAAACCGCACATGGTTTCTTGGTTGCTCTCTCGACACGCTCAGGGTCCAATTCCACGAACGGCTTGAATGGCATGAGGGAGAGTGGAGACCCAAAATTAGGGCTACCGCCCGTGACCGTGGCCACGGTTCGACGGCACCCGTGGCACGGGTGCCGTGCCCGTCCCGTCGGCCATTTTTGCCAGAGTTCAACGGCACGGGTACGGCACGGGTTTGCACCTTGACGGCCCGTTAAAAGACGGCCGTCACGGCCGTGGAACGGCTTGTTTTTTTCCCGTCATCGGGTAGGCATAATTTTGAACGGAGCGTGTCTCAAAGTGTCCCTGACATACATTCAGCATGTTTCTGTATGTTCTGACACTTCTTGCCTCCAAATTTGCAAGCTGCAGTCGCGGCAATACCGGCAATTGCCGAAAGTGATGGCGGACTTTGAAGTTCGTTTCACCGTCAACTTTCTTTATGTGTTCACTGATTCCTCCAATATTATTCATTTGAAGGGGGTCCAGTCAACATTATAGGCTCTCAGCACCATTCCTGGAATATTTGAGGGTACATGTGCTTCTCTGAGCGCTAAGATATCGGTTATAATTCCACCAACTTCTGAGATCGACGTCTGACAGCTCACCAACGTTATCATATAACTCGTAGGAGCCGAGGGATCGAATTCAGACCAAGGAAAAAACGTGAAAAGTTTCGAACATACCCGTGTACCCGTTACGGCCGTGCCGTTGACCGTGCCGTCCCGTCAAGGATTTTTTCGGCTACTTGACGGGCCGTTTCGAGACGGCCCGTGCCGTCGAAAAGCCGTGGATTCGACGGCCGTGCCCGTCACGGGCACGGGCGGCAGCCCTACCCCAAAATGGGTGATCGGCACGCATAATTCGCGTCTACTGAAGTCCCATCAAGCTCAAATCTCTCACAACGGATAGGTTGACCATTTGAATGTATTTAGCACAGAATTGTCTCCTCAGAATTCCAATGCAGAGGGTCTGAATTTTCGAGAGTGCGAAATTGCACTAAGTCAACACAATGTACTCCGACCGTACTAGGGCCCGGTTAGAAAGCTCTAGCCGCTTCGAATTCGCCATCACCATTTGATCGACTGTCATCAAATCTCAAGTGCTGGCAATTTTGTGGCTGGGTTCAAGCCTACGTCACACTACTCAAGGCGTCGTGGATCACGCAGATCACTCCCATCTCATATCAGGACATTTGGCCAGTGTGAATGAGAGCAACGCGGGTTTGACTCTCGCCGAAGCCGTGCGCACTTTGACCTCCCTTTTGTTTCGCGCATTCTTTTTTGAGACGTCGAATCCACCGCAGTCTTGCTTTTATAGCGACGAGTCCCGATATTCACAACCTAACTCTCTTGATCCCTCTCTAATTGGGTGCAGACACGAATTCAAACCCTCACGACTGGTGCTCTGACCTGTCTTTAGGCATGTACCTATCCAGCCTACGCATCTTTACTACTCAGGGCTTCGTGGATCAGTGCAGATCACTCTCGTCCTGTCATCAATTCTTCCTGACGAACTTTCCGAGAGGGACGTGGGTTCGCCTCCCAACCAGTGCTAGGTTCGTGTGCCGATTCCCCATGAATTGATTCCTTAGTGTGCTGTAAATAAAGTTCGATCCTCAGATATAGTCGACGCTCGTCCCTCGCAACTTCCTTGGCCGTGAATCAGGCTACTTTACCTAACACACTAGTAGGAGTGATGTTGTGTCGTACCGGCAGGGGGTAAGTACTGAGCGCGAAGGTCGGCGTAGATCCCACTTGCGTGGGCTCATCTGCTCGTTCTTTTTTCACAATTCGGTCGGTGGTCGGGGATTGGGTGATGAGGTCTGATTTCTATAGTCTCAATCCTGTCGAGAGTGTTACTTCTGATGATGCAGAGGCTTTGAGAGGCGACTCAGACCGCTGCCGTCGTCAGTCACCCGGTTTGCTGGTGAAGGTTGATAACAAACGTGACATGACGAGTCTCACCATCAACGTGCAGTCGTTCGCTGTTTACGGCCTCCGTCCCAAGCGCTGTTCTTTCCCAAGGCTCCTGAGAGGACCTCAATGACCTGAGTCAGCAGAGCGTGGGACGTGGACACATACATAAGCCACAAGCCAAGATAGGGAGACCGGCGCTGGTCCAGTTCAGGTTTCACAGAACTTTCAACTCAATAATCCGCAGCGAGTCCGCTGTGGAGTCCTATTACCATCGGTCCTGGTCTCTCACCTCCAAACGGGAACATTAGCAACGCAACCCCATAGCAGTAGTTGGGTCAAGCGCGAGTGGCCACGAGACGGATTCCAGCGACGCGAGGTCGGTGGATGGAGAGCGCCTTGGATGTAGATCTAAACAAGAGAAGAACGATCATATTTCGAGATCCTTGAGAGCACATTTCATGAACAAAAAACATATACGGTACGGGCGAGGTCATTGTGGGGACTTCCTGCATTTCAGAAGTTCAGATTCAAGGTCACCTGGAGAAACAGTCAGTGTCGGATTCGTCATAGAATAAACACCGAACTTGATCGATTTCCGCTAGAATCTTCGGACCCAAAATATCTGCTGCGAACCTGTGAAGTTGGTCGAAACCAACGGAGCGACAGTTGTCGCACTTCATCGCTTTAACGGCACCGTTCATCAACTTTGGGTCATCGACCCGCGCCAAGGGTTCTGCTTTGAGGACTTTCTTCGCCGCCTTCATGTAATTAATAAACCATTCGCGGACGTGCTTGTTGTTTCCGTCGGATAGGATGTATCTTTCTGTAGACTGCTGGCAGCTCCACTGGCATGTGGACCAGACGTGCTGATCAGGGGTTGGGATCCACCGCAGAGACGACGTCGTGGCGACGGACGCCATGCTGCAGGCGGCGTGGTACTGAAGGAGCGCATAATAATTGTTTCCCAGTGATGTATTGGAGCTCGGGAGGCGATTCCGAACCAAAAGACCGCACTGGGAACTTCAAGGAACTTCGTGCCGCATCGGCGGCTAGGCCCTTCCATTCGTGACGGCATGCAAGTGCGAAAGCGGGGATGGGATGAGTGTCGATATAGAGCTGTAGATATTTCTTCGCCACAGGGACGATGTACTGGATGTCATACTTCAGCACGGCGATGTCCAGAATCTCCCGCAGGTCGCCGATGGAGCTAATCACCGGCTCCGCACCCGGATAAAAGAATCTGAGCATTCTGTCTAGAACGACAGCAGACTCCGCCATTAAGATACGCGGGATCTCTGGGCTATCAACCGGCCTGTGGGAGTCTGAACATGTCTTTGAAAACGGGCGACGCTAGCGAGAGCACGACGCGCTGGACGTGGAAATCGATACCATCCGATGAAGTCAGGATAACATCCGCGCTAGGCTCGTCGAATGGCGCCCGGGGAGCGAAAGCGCGCGGAGTGGGGTTGGTAGTGCCTTCTGTATCCGACATCGGAGCTGTGGATTGTGGAGGTCAAGCGGTGGCAGAACACAAACGTGGCCGGCGCGTGGCGCAGACCTCCGCCAGGAATTACGACATCGGGCCGTGGTACCGCCGCCCACCCAATTTACGCAAAGGCAAGTCGTGGAATTATTCCGCCGAAAATTCAGTGTTTCGGAGGGATTGGACGAGTGGCCGCAATTCATTGAGTTGAATTGAAACAGACTGTTTATCCTTATATAAGCCCGCCAACTCCAATCCCACCAGCCGCAGAGCAGAAACCGGTTTTCAAAATCGACGGTCATCATGATCCCGTCTATTTTGAAACCTGTGTTACGCATTATGGAAAGATAGCCCGCAGAAGAAGACTCAGAAACTTGCAGATTTTCGACGTTTGAAGTTCGGTTGAAAACGGTCGACACCGGAAGTACCCGACTGGGCACTGCCACTGATTGACAGCCCTCCTGGGACATGTGCGCCAAATTCCTTGATTCAGGTTTTCACCTGGCTCATCTCTGCGATATAACAGGCTAGCATTATCGGATACTCCCTCCTGGCTGACGCCGGCGACTATCATGCTGTCTGACTAGGCTTGGACTGTCCTTGCCACTAGCATTCGGATAGGACCGACTTTTCTTCTGCATCATTTACAAAAAGCGCAGGGTCTGCAAAACGCGTATGGGACGCACTGCTCACTGTGAATCGCCGTTCTCCGCTTGTCCGCCCGCCCGGCATCTACTCCATATCCCGCGCATGCGCCCCCACACCCGTCCCTTGCACCACATCCCGTCTGCGAGAGGTGCCAGCTCACTCAGCTCGAGCTCGCCATCCTCGCATGCATTCTCCGCCCCACCGCTCCGAGTCGCTGGCTCTAGATCGTCCCGTCTCCTCAGTACTCCTCGATCCCTCTTTCCTCCGGCCCCTCCCCCTGCTCCTCCCGCGCCCGCCACCCATAGCTACCCCCGCCCTCCGTAAACACGCTGGGAGCCCCGCCCTCCCGCCCGCAAGCGCTCGAGCCCCAGCGCCACGGGGTGCTCGAGCTCCCCCGTCCAGCTCCATCCTCGCTCGCCACCCCCGCCACACCAGCACGTCTTCCTCGCACTCATGGCACATCTCCTCCTCCACGTATCTGACCGTCGCGCGCACCCCGTCCACCGCGCGTCTCATTCTCGTGTCTCTCTCTCTCCCCATCGCAGAATGGCCACCTCCCTGCTCGTGCTCCCCGTTCCCCTCATTCCGGAGGCCACACTGCGCGCCATCCAAGGAAGTGCCAATCCAGCCGCCCCCGCCTCTGTCAGCGACGTCGACGAGCGTACCAAAGAGCGGCGCGCATCCTCCCCTCCACGACAGAGACAGACGCGCACCCCTGCGAGCCGACCAGAATTGGCCCAGCCCCCCATCCCATTCCGCAGTACCCGGCCTCAATAGTCCCGTCTCGTGCGCCCTGTGTACACTCAGAGGGGCTCCGACGCCCCCTTCATGTGAGAGAGAATGGTGCGCGTACGCTCCTTCGGCCCGCCCGCCGCAGAGGAGCCTCGCCATCCCCCCGCGAGAGACGCACTTTGGCGGGCATGGAACACGCAACGCAGTACGGATCTATCAGGCGCTGATCAGCACCGAGTTTTGGGAAACAGTAGCGCGCATACCCGTTCAAATTCACATTCCCTCCCCCACTCCTTCTTCCTCCACGGCCCAGCACAAAACACAGACCCAAGTGCGGATTGAGGAGCAAGCTAGTGCCCGTACGCATGCGCTCCCGCCTGGGCGACCTCCCACATTACATCCACCCCACCCGCCTAGCCCCCATCCGGCACCATCACGACCTCCTTCTCCGCGATCACACAAACCAGCCCGCGGCCGCGCCACTACCTCCTCCTCCGCCGGCGCATCCGCTCACACACACTCTGCCCCATACGGTGCTCGCGCTATCCGGTCTCCGCCGCCTCTCGGCCCTCATGCGGCGCACCACCGATGTAGTCCGAACACCCATCGACCGCCCTCGCTCTTCGACACCCGCCTCGGCAGGTTCCCGCACTCAGCCGGGCAAGGCAGCGGAGCGGATTCGGACGAGCTACGTAGCACGCAGGCTTTATACGCCCGCTTCTGCGACAGCGGCTCTCCCGACTGACAACGCTCTGCAGCGCGAGCGCGGTTCCATTCCCAATGCCTAGGACGTACAGCTGAGCAAGGCGCGCCCGTTCGGGGCCCCCGCCATCCCGCTGGCGACACCCGCGTCCTGCGTCGCGCCCAATCGCACCGTCGAATTGGACGCACGACGAGCGGGCGCGGCGCGGTGTTCCGCCGCCCAGCATCCCTCACTCGGCACTCCGGTCCTTGCCACCATGTAGTGAGGTAGTGGACGTGGATGGATGGGACGATGGAGGAGCGAGGCTGTCTGCACGCCGCCGTTAGTGCTGGGTGACGCACTGAATGCGGCAAGATTGAATATCTTCTCTTCAGGTCCGGTGGAAGCGCCGGATTTGTTGCCACTAAAGACATGGCGATAGAAAGGTAGTGATCCCCAGCGTACCGTATACGGTGACGCCCAAAATGCGCATTATCCTGCTTTGGGAGTAACCGTTACGATACGGGTAAAGCACCGCCCCACGTTAACTGCATCCTTGCGGTGCACAGAGCTAGACAGTTGGTCGTCCATGCCTCGACGGCACGTATAAAATGTGAGTTGGATTCACATAATCTCCAGTTGACCTCTCTTGTGCTGGCCACAGACCGCGTCTCAATATTTTATCGACCTACCCCTCAAAAAAACCATCTTCCATCATGCTCGCTCTCATGAGTCTCTGTGATTGCATCCACCACTCCTCTCCTCCCTTCTATGCCATCGAGACTTGCGACCATACATTACAACCTATCCCGCTCGAATGGGGGCAGACACTGTTCAACCCCTCAAGAAGTGCCTCGGCCTGTGTTTAGGTGAGTATTTGTGGAGATTTATTCAACTTCTCTACCCCATTTCCCAAGGCTTCGCAGATCACGTAGATTGCTCCTGTCCTTTGGAAGTCGAGGTAGACAAATCAAATATGAGGAGGAAGGTGGGTTCTATGTTCAACCCCTGCCGAAGCCCTACTGCGGGCATGTCAAACCTGTTTTTTTTTTTTTTTTTTTTTTGATCCGCCACGGTGCTCACCCACCGCAAAATTCCAGGAGATCAATGGCAATATTTATTACGCCTCCACCTAATGAACACGAGTCACCCATTCAAATTCTCACCAATCCAAACCACCCTTTCTGGGCCTGCGTACTGCCTATCATTAAGACTTCGTAGCTCGAGGCAGATCCCTCTCTTCCTATTCCAGGGGAAACACATCGGACATTTCCGATCGTATGGCGTTCAAAGTGCACTTTTAATGATCCGCTATGTAAATTGATGTTTTTCCGTTTTGCGCTACCTCTGTTGGGAAATTCATGCTTTTCCGCTACTTATTGGACTTGAAGACGGACCAAAAGAGGGAGCGGAAAAACCTGAAATTTCCGGTCCCTTCATTGGGTCGATTACGGCTCGCACTACCTCTATTGGGGTAGTTTGTGATCGCGCTACTTTTAGCGACAGTTTTGTGATCGCGCTACTTTCGACTGTCACGACCAAAATCGCGCTACTTTCCACGTTTCGGACTTGTGAAATTTTCGCAAAAAAACTTTTATAATAAACAAAAAATTGTTAAGTATGTACTGCCTACATACAGCCTACTACGCCTACTACCGTCGATGAGGGAGGCGGGAGCAAGAAGCACATGACCCCGTATTCCATGTGCACTGCCCACCGCTGAGCCGTTCAGCTTAGCTACCGCGTACCTTCGATATATATATATTGCACAAGATTTCTTGGAGCCGAAAAAAAAGTGAATATGTATGGCGGTCCAAGTGCACTTTTAATAATGCGCTATACGTTTTCATGTTTTTCACTTTTGCGCTACTTATATCATGAAACTGACACCTTTGCGCTACTTATCGGAGTAAAAAAAGGACCAAAGTATTTAGCGCGAAAAGTGTGATTCTGCGCTACATACATTCACCCGAATAGGGTTGCGCTACTTTATTGACCGGTTTCTGATCGCGCTACTTACAAACTTTTTCAATCCCGCGACATATACATACTTATTTTTCAAGTGCATTTTGCGCTACATATTCACTTTTTTTTTCGGCTCCAAGAAATCTTGTGCAATATATATATATCGAAGGTATGCGGTAGCTAAGGCTAATGGCTATGTAGCATTGGCTGTGGCTGCTTCCGCCATGCATGGCCCTGGAAGGACAGGTGGGGGAAGGGCAGGAGGCAGGGTCGGGGATAAATCAGAAGGCGGGCGCGTTCGGACAAACTTGGTGTGGGGCATGGTACACGAAGGGAACAGAGGGCAGCCTCGGGCCACACACCACGCCGGATGTTCTGGGCTAGGCAGGAGCGGCATGGTGACAGGCCTCCAGGCTCAGGTCTCGTGCGAGGGAGGCGGGAGCAAGAAGCACATGACCCCGTATTTCATGTGCACTGCCCACCGCTGAGCTTCTTAGCTACCACGTACCTTCGATATATATATATTGCACAAGATTTCTTGGAGCCGAAAAAAAAAGTGAATATGTAGCGCAAAATGCACTTGAAAAATAAGTATGTATATGTCGCGAGATTGAAAAAAGTTTGTAAGTAGCGCGATCAGAAACCGGTCAATAAAGTAGCGCAAACCTATTCGGGTGAATGTATGTAGCGCAGAATCACACTTTTCGCGCTAAATACTTTGGTCCTTTTTTTACTCCGATAAGTAGCGCAAAGGTGTCAGTTTCATGATATAAGTAGCGCAAAAGTGAAAAACATGAAAACATATAGCGCATGATTAAAAGTGCACTTGGACCGCCATAAATATGTAGCGCAAAATGCACTTGAAAAATAAGTATGTATATGTCGCAGGATTGACAAAAGTTTGTAAGTAGCGCGATCGGAAACCGGTCAATAAAGTAGCGCAAAACCTATTCGGGCGAATGTATGTAGCGCAGAATCACACTTTTCGCGCTACATACTTTGGTCCTTTTTTAACTCCGATAAGTAGCGCAAAGGTGTCAGTTTCATGATATAAGTAGCGCAAAAGTGAAAAATGTGAAAATGTATAGCGCATGATTAAAAGTGCACTTGGACCGCCATACGATCGCGGCGTGTCAGCCCCACACCTACGATGGCTTCTAGTCCCCGGGCTAGTTTCAAGTCTTCTAGTCCCCAGGCTAGGTTCATCGTGCTCCCAGGTCGCCCGCCGATGTGTTTCCCCTATCGCACGAGGGTCTTCATATTTTTTTCCCTCGTTGTTCGATATGTGCAAATGTCCATAATGACCATCTTCGTGCCACAATTCCCTCCTCTTTCGTCAACACAGTTCAAACCGGAGACTTGACATGCTGCAAGCCGTATTCCTCGCGCACAGTTAACTGGAGAAACACAGTCAAGTCCTAGAACCTGAGGTACAGTCCGGACTTGCCTCGGTGTCGCGCGGAGGCACGACGAATTGCGCGGCACTCAGTGTTGACGGCGTGTAGCCGGAGAGCAGCCTGCGCGCCCCCTTGCGAGAATTCAAGCTGGTGGATGGATATATGTCAAAAATCTGCCATGAGCGGAGATACATGCACCGCACCTAGCAAGCAGAGCGTTCGTGTACATGCGAGCCAGGGAATAATGGATGGCCTGAAAAGATATAAGCTAGCGGAGATGGAGCGCATCCAGACAGACAATGTATATGAAACTGTTGGGGCGAAGGTGATACTATGAATGCCATTAGAAGGACAAAGCTGGAGGAGGCGATAGTTACAGCTATAACGATAGCGACGCCCAGCAGACTGGTGAGACCGTCAGATTTTCTGGGACATTGTGGAGCAAATCCTTGAACCAACCTCGTTGCGAGACCCGTGGCCACAGCCTATTGAATTATCCGGGAAATGACCAAATGTGTCCTGGACGACTTCAACGGAACAAATCAAGAGGAAAGAAATGTGCATACCTTTCAAAATGCCCTCTCCCCTCTCGCAGATAATACACTAGTATCAATGCGATAATGAGGTCCACTGGAGATACAAAGTCAGTTCCATCAAACGTGCCTGCGGCAACCGCTGGACGCACCGATTGCACCAATTATGAAATTGGCATCGACTACCGCCGTGAAGGTATTGAACGCAGCGACGCTTTTCGCGAGGATGAGTTGAACAGAAATGAATATGCCCAATCCAAACGTGGTCAGACATGCCGAAGCCAAGGCCCCAGTTAGGATCCAGTTCTTGTTGCTGAATGACCAGATCCTGGCGGGATTGCGTTCAGAAGTATAAAATGCGTTAATCATATTGAACCCACCTGTAGAGAAAGAATCCCTGACAGCATGCAGTCGCAAGGCCACTGACGATAAGATGCAGGTCGAGGGGTAGGGTGGTCACCAATAGTGCTGAGCCGTCTCCCCAACTAGTGATGAGATAGTGGTAACATGCCTGGCTCACGAGAACAAGATGTACGACATCCAATATCCTTAGTACCATTGACATATGGGTTCAAAGAAATGACGGAGGTTGGAAGGAAGCCCTCACCAGACACTGGCGACCTCAAGAGTTGAGCGATCTCTGGATCGCGGAATTTGATGTGGCCACGCGGTGGCGCCCACCGCCACTGATGGATGTCGGCATCAAGCGGCATCACTCCCGGCTTCAAGGCGATCACGAACCGACGCAACTCCATCGTGACTTGGACTGCAGGTTGGCGCGTTGAAAACGCGAGAATCCGGGGAGGTGCGGTGTCTGGGCACGCTTCGCTGGCGGGTACGCGGCGGTTAATTAGAAGTGTTTGCTCGTCTTGATTGCCGCACTCATGCCGCTGACACAGACTTGCCTTTTCGAGGGGGGGGGGGGGGTCGTGGGAACTATTCCGTGATCCAGAGATCGCGCACCTCTTGGGCGACCTGGATGCCCAACTCAGTAAGAAAATTCAATCTCAGCGGGGGAAATGGTTCACCAATACTTTCAACCGCACAGGATCATTTGGAAAATGTTCGTAGTAAATGTAGCCTTGAATGGTCAACACCCCTTGGAAACTGTGAGGACGTGAGATTGCTGGACAGTAAGCAGTACATAGCCGGGTACGCACAAAGTCGCGAACAGCACTTCCAGATCTATCAGATTGGTTGACAACGCGCACTTGTGGCTTACCTCCAATGAACATTGCCCCAAAGGTCTCGTCCATGGTCTCTGACATGTCGAATTGGAGGTGGACGTCAAGGGAAAGTGATTTGTATTACATATCTCCGGATTATCTTATCTAATGAGCAACAGCTTTGGAACCAAGGGGACCTTCCTACGCACCGTGGATTAAATGATTTGGATCAGGCCCCAGGGAAGAAACCCACGACTAGTCAGGACAATTTAGGAACGGACTTCGAAGGTCTCGATGAAGGGCTACTGGCGGTATTCAGTTGAAGGGGGTCATAGGTTGGCGTCCCGCGTGTACGGGAAGTGAGGATCTGTCAAATGCGTGAGACGTCCGAGAATGCTATCCCTTACTAATATATATATATATATATCCTTACGCTCAACGGGTCTCACGGCTTGATTCTACAATGCAAACTGGTGTTCTGCGGAAGTCTCACGCATTTGACAGATCCTCACTTCCCGTGCACGCGGGACGCCATCCCATCACCGCCGTCACCTGAATACCGCCATCCCGCCTGCCATCCGAATTTCGTGTCTTTACAAAGTACAAATCAACCACCGCGCGAGTCACTTCCCCCCGCGTAGCGTCGGCCGGAATGCGTGAGAGTACCGTGGGTGGAGCTGCAGCCCGATGTAGCAGCAGACGAAGAGGGAAGGAAGGAAGATGTTCATTACATTATATAGATCAGGACCCGATCACATCAGTATGAGCTTTTAAATGCGAATCCGAGCGCTAGACTCCATCGGTATTGACCCGCGTCGCCCGGGACGAAGCACTCGACGCCGTATGCGGGGTCGTGCAGGGGATAGCTTCTTACGCGGGAGCGCCTCATCCCCGCTGCTGATGTGCCGGGCTTTCGACAGTGCGTATACGCCCCGGCGCACCCCAAACCACCCTGGCCTTAGCACCTACGCCGTACGGCAGCCGGACAACGGGCTGGGGTCCCCGCCGCCGAGCCCGGGGCTACGTCGGAGTAACACACCTGCATGTTCGGGTTCGGTCCACGTGCGACATTGTCGCGTTGTAGATGTACGTCGGAGGACGGGGTGCTACGCGGGACACCGAGACACGAAGTCTTGATGCTGGATATGATGTCGGCCCGTACTCGTATGTGCTGCCGCAACCGACACACTACCTACGCGCCGTACGACTGCGGCCGGAACGGCGCCCGCGCTTAATGACGGGAGCGCGTGTTGGTGCAAGTGCACACCCTCGATCGCGCGCGCGCAGCACTCGACGCTTGGTCCCTGCACGGCGCGTCAGTTTGCGTATTTAAGAAGTAGATGGAGGGAAACGCAGGGGGACGAATGAGGGGGAGAACGGCGGGGTTGGAAGTGGTGGAGACGGATGCGGCTAATGCGACAGCGAGCCGAGAGGACTAGTAGAAGCGGGGGCGATGGAGGAGGGAATGGGAGTAGATGTACCAGATCGAGGAGGAGTACAAGTCTTGAAAGGAAAACAACACACTCTCCCAAAGATCATTCTCCTCGGCTCCGTGCTCGTAGCCCACGACGCAACGCCGTCCTCGCCACGTACAGCCCTGCAAGAACACGTACGCATCAGTGAAAAAACGAAGGGTGGAGGAATGAGGTAAGTGCACCTGCATCTCCTCCATGCGCTCGCCCAGATTCTGCCCTAATCGAGTGCGCAAGACGTCGAGAATCCTGCGCGCCACCCCGCCCCGCTCCTGCTGTACCCGCGCGCCCCCGCCCCGACTCGCAGTACACCTCCTCGCGCGCCCGCGCTCGTCCGTCTAGCGCTCCCGTCCCCTTAGAGCTCCAGGCCGTGCCAGAGCGCCAATACAGCCGGCCGCGCCGCCCCGACGCACGGCCTCGATGCACGGCGCGCGAGCGTCACGAACGACGATCTTGCAAAAGGAGGCCGCGCATGCGGATCCTGCATCCCCGAGACACAAACATGGACACGAGGCAGGTGGAGATCTACGAGCGGCGCGTCAGCCGCGATCCTGCGGAGAGAGTGGCGCGCGTTCCTCCGCTATCTCAGTTGCGGGCGATACTCTGTGCAGCGCGTTAGCGCCGATCCTGCCAAGAACAGCGCGCATACTGCACGCCGTACACCCTCACTCCTCCCCGCCACAGCCGCGGATCTGCACGCAGCGTCAGCGGCGACGTGCGCTCCCATGCCCACTTCCCCTCCCCTCCACTACCGAGTAGAGCTGTAAACACGTACTTCGCAAGCGCATCGCTACACATGTCGTTAGCGACCTTGCGACGAAGGAAACGGCGCGCGTACCATAGACCTCCGCCTCATCCACTTCCTTCGCTCCCTCCCCTTTATCATCTTCCTGCGCATTTCCCGCGGCACGTCCCTGCCCTAGACGAGACAATCGCGATCCTCTGCGCACGGCGTCAGCGCGGATTTCGTGAAGAGAGCGAAGCACTCCCACTGCTTCCCTCCCTTCCTTCTCACCGAGAACCGACACCCCTCCCTTCCTACTCCAGCTCTCGCGCCTAATCAAAATAGATCCCCAACCCGCGCCCCCCATCCGCCCAAGTGGAGATGCGTCTGAAGCAAGGATGCGCCATCGCCGGCGTCTTTTGTACAGCGTCGAGCAAGCGCGGGCGCCAGAATCGGCCCCGCCCGCGATGGGTCGGATGCCCACGGCGCGTTAGTGCATCCCAGTGCGGCGTGCTATGGAGCTCCGTCTTCTCGCCGCCCACGTTCAGCGCCGTGCGCGAGCATGCGCCCACTGAGGTGCGTGCATCCCCCGTCACTGTACACACCGGCAGACCAGGAGCGTAGCGCTGTGCGCGAGCGCCGAGGCCTCGTGCGGGGGAGAAAATGCAGCACCGTGCGCCACGGGCGAGACAGGGACCGGGGAAGAGGAGGAGGAACGGGCGATTATGACGAGTAGAAGCGCGAAGATGTCGGCGCGATAGTGATCGCGGGCGCGGAGTGCTGCATGTCGCGCGGGGTGTTTGGCTCGACGCGCTGGGTACGCAGAGGGTCGGCGAGCTAGCGATAACGAGCGGGGCCGAGCCGACGTGCGGTGCTCACGGCGTGGTATCAGCAATGGTGGAGGGGCATCGAAAAGTCCGCACTGGTGCTGGAAGGCGACAGACGGGATGCGCATGCGGCGGTGTTGCTGGGCGAGGGTTAGGATCGGCTTGGACGCTCGAGCGCGCTTGCAGGCGCAGGTTGCTACTCGGGGTGCGTACTATAGCTGGCCTTCCGCGTACGCAGAATGGACGATGAGTTAGCGTGCAGGGGTCCGAGTCGCAAGGAGCGTTTGGACGATGTAAGTAGCTGCGAGACCGAAACGCAGTTCTAGCGTGTCTGTGAAAGCGGGCGGGAGGGAAGGGCGGGATCTTGGAGGAGAGATGCATCGGTGAGTCGCGAAAAAAAGGCCGCACTCTGAATCCGCGTCGAGTCGAGTCGCGGCGACGACAACGTCTAGTAGAGAGGTGGGCGAGCGTTTCCCGTGACTAGCCGCGTTACGGGTATCAGCCGATTAATCCGACATCGACGATCCCCTTGATCCGAAATCCCGCGAGTCGTTCTTCTCTTTCGTCTCTGCTCTCCGTGCTCGTTTATGCTCTGTACATCTCTGTTCCTGTCTCTCCGCGACCGCACTGCCTCCCGTCTTTGGTGCCGACGAACCCTGCGGTCTCCGCCTGACATCCTACTAGGGCTTCCGCCGGGCGCCCGTGCCCGTACCGTCAGCGATTTTCGTGCTCGCCGACGGCACGGTCACGGCACGGGTTCGACCCGTCTTCACCCGTTGAAAAACGGCCGCCACGGGTGTCGCAACGGGTCGACGGGTAGCACCAAATCACGCAGAATCTCACAAGAGCACGTAGTCGACGGTGCCTGATTGGTGCCTGCTCAGAGCTTGATGTTGTACGGTGTTCCTACGTGTGTGGTGCTCTCTCCATCTGAGCTCAGCTGGAGCCTACCAGTTCCTCACTGCCCGACTCCTTGTGGTTTTGTTATTCCCTGAAATATATCTCAGACTTGCGGTCCCTCTGTTGCAAATTCAGTCTGGATTTCTGAAGGCTCGATGATTAGTATCTTTTGTGATCGCCGCCGGAAACTCCTGATTTTGTGCCTCAAACTGGCCCCGACCCTGAACACTCTCACCCGTCTGACCACGCCATGACCGAGCCATGACCGCCTCCCCGAGTTTATCCCCATTTCTTGGCTTCCAAACACTCGTCTCGACCTCAAAGTGCATGACCTCAGCCCGGCCTGGGAGCGGTTCGCGCGTTTTCACTGTCGGCTACTGCTCCAACGAAGCTCATTGGTCGCGCCCATGCATTAATTTGGGGCTTTATTCCCGTGCCCTGAGCACCAAGGACTCACCTCAGGCGTTTTACCATCGCGAACACGCTAAAATCAATTTTAACTCGCCCGTTAATTCCCGTTGTGCCGTCAACGGCCGTGCCGTTGACCGTGCCGTCCCGTCAGAGATTTGGAAACGCGAACGACGGCCCGTCTGAACAACGGCCGTGCCCGTGGTTCACCCGTCGAATCGACGGCCGTTGCCGTCCACGGCAACGGGTGGAAGTCCTACATCCTACAAATATGGCCGTCGCCGGGCGTCCTCTGCCCTTTCTGCCCTTTCTGCTTTGCCCTTACTCGATGCCTTAATTCAAGGGCTCGTCTCTCCTCTCAAGGCTCCGTAGATCAAGGCAGATCCCCCTCGGCCTATTGTATTGCTCTCTCTCAACGGGTGTTACGAGAGAAACGCGGGCTCGACCCCCGCCGAAGCCGTGGCGCACTATTCCCCACCATGCTTTTTGGAGGGCGAGTCCAGCTGGCAGCCAGATTACCATTGTTTTCAAGGTTCCTAGCGACATCATGTACTGCAAATCCTCTTCCTCAACATCGCCTTCCTCGCCGGCCCACCCCAAATCGTCGTTACCAACTGGCTTAAAAATCTCGATGCGGATTTGTTTAACCACCTCTCCTGAAAGCTGGCGAGGCAGATCGCTTTTGTCCTATTGAACAGATGCAACGCTCTTGTACAAGGAAGAGAATGTGAGCCGATCTGTCGACAGGCTTTTATATCCACTGATTTCTGCCGAGGACATCGCCTTCGCCGACATTGCCAGTTCAAATTTCCTGAACATCAGTCCGCCGTCCTAGTCCATGTTTAAAAATAGATGTGGATCTATTCAGCCTTTCACAGTGCCACTCACGGCGTCGGAGATCAACTCAGATCCCCCCCTCCTCTGAACGTTTCGTCGTTCCATGACAGATACGGGAGAAATGTGGGTTCGAATCCCGCCGAAGCCATGGGACGTTCTCCATTTGTCATTTATCAGCGCGTTAGAATTTGGGCATCACTCGTGAGCATCACCGTGCCAGAGCACCTCATTCTCACGCCAACCGCAATCAGGGGAGGCCCTGCCCCGGTACTCAAGGCTTCGTAGATTGAGGTAGATCACTCTCGTCCTGTGGAGGCGGACCAGGCACGAGAGAGATGCGGGTTCGACTCCCGCCGAAGTCATGAAGAATCGCCCACGCTCTCTTTTTGGCTGCGCCGATCTCTTCCAGGGACGTCGACTCCGCCGAAACGTTGTGTTGGTAGCGTCCCGTTCGCCGAACTCGTGCCAATTCAAGCACTCGTTCCTTGGGCTGTATTTAGGCCGTGATTCATTCAAGCTCTCACCTCTGCTACTGAAGGCTGAGTATGTAGATCACCTCAGACCGTCCTCATTAATATTGAGATCCTATGGTTAACCTGTGGACGAGGCAAATGCGGGTCCGACTCGCGCCGAAGCCATAGGCAGAGTTGAGGATAGTCCTTTTTACTCATGGGTTGCAAAATCATCCGCCCACGGCGGACTCGAGGGTGCAGCGGTTTCATATATTAAAGCCACCAGGCGTCATCTTTTTTCATATGTTGTGCTTCGGGGTTCGCTGAGTTCCCTGACATTTCCAAAAACAGAGGCCCTCTCTAGAATTGGTGCGGACACCGCTCCAAACCTACAACCGCCCACATATAATCTGGGTAGCCCGCTGCGCGGCAGGGCCCGCTATCTGCATTCTTCCTTCCCATACCATCGCAGACTCACACGGTGCCGTGTTGATTGCTCATCCGGTTCACTAGGTCGATACTTCGCAAATATAATCAACGGTTTGGATTTAAACTATACAACAATGATACAAATGTAAACGAATTTCATGAGACATGTACACGACAATACGTTCGAAGAACGCACAGGGAGGCAGCCCCAGAGGTCGCCGGACATAGATAAGTGGAATTGAAAGGGAGAAGAGTTACGGGGAGGCAGCCCCCGCGGTCGTAATCAATAGCACGGGTAATTGGGTGCGTTTGACTATCATCGTTTTCCCTGAATGCGGATGGAGTGCGTCGATAACAAATGAAAGGGCATATCGCCGACCGTCTGGGCCCGTTTCGTACCGAACGCTCACCAATGTCCCAGTGTACCCATTCACCACGCCGCCTTGCACATCGAAGTTCTGCGCAATCATGACCGGCATGCCAATGACTAAAGGAATACGCCCGAGACGGAAGGAGGTCTTCCCTGAATCCAACTTAGCCATTTTTGGCACAAGAGCGGCATCTGATACGGCCTTATTACGACCAATTCTATCTTTGCAATAGTACCAATGAAGTGGTGCACCCGTCTCAATCGCAAAATCCCGCGCCCTTCTCATGTTCATCGCGTCCTTCATAGCATTCTCTGCCACGATAATTGGTGCACTCTTCCACGGCTCCGAGGTCCAATCTATGTCTAATTCACTCGCCAGCCGGCTGTTCAGCAGTGCATAATCTGCATCCGTGCAACGACCATCTCAGACGACCTAGTAAAGCCACAAATGGTTCGTTTTCTGGGCCGGTTTATCGCATGGGTTTAGTCAATATAACAACTGTCTGAACTGACAACCATACTGCAGTGACTTTCCGAATATCACCTTTTGCCCGGATGTCGTTGCTGTTTTGGCGATGGCTTTCTTGTCCAGATGACTGTATAGCCGAACCTGTCCAACTGGAGGAAGTTGCGCGAAGTCGCCGGCAAATACAACACTTATTCCCCCAAAAGCTGAGTCATTTCCTTTTGCGACACTGAGAGCGTGGCCGATATCATGAAGTAAGGCACGCTCAACCATTGAGATTTTGTCAATGAATAAAAATCAACATCTTCCCACATGGACATCAACTGTTCCTTACTTTTAGCCGAGCGAGAGGAAGACTTGTGCTGACCAAACATTAATGCAGCATGCAGAGTCATCCCAGAGATATTCTGAGCTGCAACTCCGGTGTACGATGATAGTTAACCGACACCACTATGACACCGGCGACAAAGAGAGACATGGGTGCGTGGAGGGTGGAGCGAGAGGGGGGCATGGATCCAGGCTTATAAGGTCGACCGTCGAGGGGGCGGATAGAAAGCGGGGATCGGAGAGCGGATCAAGGGATGACGGGGACAGAGAGGGGACGTGAATTAAACCATAAAACTAAAAAACATACAAATATCACTAAATATTTATTGCCATATACGGCGACTTGAAACTGCGCCAAAAGTTCTGAGCAAACGCCTGAGCAAAACACCACAAAACCTACTACTAAAAATAACGGGAATTTGGCAGGGCCTCAACCTTATTCAACCACCTCCATCCTGAACATGTACAAGACTTCATAGATTAACCAGATCCCTCGTCCTATCAGCGCAGAAGCGAGTGTGACGAGAGAAACATGAGTTCAAATCCTTGATCGCTTTTCAACATTCTCATCGCCCTGGGATCAATTCGGATCCGTTTTCGTTGGGAGTAGGACCGTTGTATT